>PVIR01031705.1:0-19235 GCA_004026965.1 Petromus typicus
GGCACTGTGGTATGTGGTACTGGTTGCTGCTGGGTGTGGGTCTCCACACCCAGTATTGTTATGTGGTTACCGGGGAATCGAACCCGGGTCCTTGCGCTTGCGAGACAGGCGCCGGAACCACTGAGCTAACTCCCCGGCCCCCCACAGTACTGGTTTTATAGGTTTTCCAAAACTGAGTCACAGGGTAGGTCTCATGGAGACGTATTTTGAGATTTGAAAGGGAAGCCTGGAGATTGGGCCAAAGCTGGCACATTAGCAGAGCCCTAGCACTGACAGGACAATGTCCACGGATCTGTGGGTATGGGGATGGGCATGCAGCCTGGGCCACAAAAAGGTAGTGAAGAGATGCTTTGCCCTCTGTGGAAAGCTGTGTGTAGAAAAGCTCCACAGAGCAATCACTGAGCCTGTGACCTGCAGAGCTGAGGGCAGAGCTGCCTGCTGCAGTGAGTTCACCCTTCATTGAGACGAAGTGTGTTTGAGCCAGACCTAAAGCTCTAGGATTTAATATCAGTCCTGCTGGGTTTTGTTTGGGATTATTTACTCCATTCTATTTTCCAGTTTCTCCCTCTTGGAATATTTATCTTATGCATATTCTACTACTATGTCTTGGGAGTATGTAGATTTTATAGGTTTTCACAGCTGAAAGCATTTAAGAGTTTGTTTGTCTTTCCTCTCAGAGGTAACTTTGTTCTTGGACTTTTGAGTAATACTGGAATAGTTAAGACTTTGGGACAACTGGAATAAAATAAATAGTTTGCATTGTGAGAAAGTCATGAACCTCAAGGTAAACATGTTATGGTTTCAGTGTAGTTTGTCCCTCAAGGATTCATGGATCAGAATCTTGGTGCTCAGTATCACAGCACCGGGAGGTAGGGGAGAATATGAAGAGGTGGGCCTAAGGAAAGGGCCTGAGGTCATGAGGGAGCCACCCTCACAGGGATCAGAGTAGCTCTCATGGGACCATCAAGCTCTTGTGTGAGTGAGCTCTTGGGTGAGCTCCACCGCTGAGTCAGTCTATGGCTTCTGGTCTTGGTATGTGGTCTCTTCCTCCTACAGATGTGTTAACAGCACACGCCATTTACCACAAGGTCAGTACTTGCCAGAACCACACCGTTGGCCCTTCAGTACTGTGACACAATAAGCCTCCTATTTTCTTTGTAAAGTCAGCTGCTTCAGGCACTGTATTTTGTTGTAATAAAAGCAAACATTCTTTGACATTGGTTGATTTTTTTTTTAAATTAAGACAGGGTCTTGCTTTGTAGTTCAGGCTGGCCCTGAGCTCAGCCTCCAACTCATATCACAGCAATCCTCCTGCCTCTGCCTCCTGAGTGCTGGGATTACAGGCGTGAGCCACCATACCTGGCACTGTGATATGTGGTACTGATTGTTGCTGGATTTGAGTCTCCACACCCAGTATTGTTATGTGGTTACTGGGGATCGAACCCGGGCCCTTGTGCTTGCAAGACATGCGTCGGAACCATTGAGGTATATCCCCAGCCTGACGTTGGTTGATTTTTATTGTTTAAGCTCTCCAGTTCACTGACAGTTTTCTCTCTCTTCTCTCCTGTGTTTTTTGATCATCCCTTGAGCTTTACATTTTGGTTTTTAATTGTCATTTTTTTAGTTTAAATTTTTTTTGTTTCTTCAGTTCTAGTTTTCTCTAGGAGTTAAAAAAAACCTTTATAATTACTCATTCAGACAATTTTATGATGGTTGGCTTAAAAAAATCTTTGTCAATATAATTCTAACAATTCTGTAATTTATTGTTTTTGTAGCTCAGTTACTGATCTTTCTGGTTCTTCATGTGATGAGTAATTCTTATTGAAATGTGGGTGCTTTGGTTATTATTTTGTGAGACTGAATTTTACTTAAACCTTCTATGTTTGGGTAGCTTCCTTTGACACTGTTTTGACAGAGAAAAGATGCAGTCCTGCCTTGGTTATGTATGTGGAAAAGGGTCAGGAGTTGTCACCCACTTTGGCTTCTTATCATTTCCCCTTGAACAGGAGGAGGGTGCCGCAGCCTCAGCACATCTTTGCTTTCGCTCATGCTGACTGGGAGAAGCAGAAGTGCCTATTACTGATTCTCACTGGCTTTCACTGCCACTGTGATACGATACCTTGTATGCTAAGAAGTGAAGAGTCCTGTCCATTCGGGTTCTTCTGACCCCGCTGCAGGAAGGTGGACTACAGTGGCCTTATTACTGTTGGGCAGATAGTCTTCTGCCGATATCATGGGGAAAGGATTTTGTACTTCTGTGTGGAGGACAAAGTCTACCCAGCCTTGTCTGGTACTGGTTTATTGTCAGTTTTGGGGTGCTTTGTTACAGTGTTCATTACTGTAAAGATGCTGGTCTATTTCACACATCATCTTTACTGGCATTGGTGGTGGGGGGGCCACAGGATTTCTTTCTCTGGTGTCTGCTAGACGTAGAGTGGTTGTTGTCTAAAAGCTTCCTGTCTTGCTAATGTCTCTTTCCTGGCCCTTTGGCCAGACAGAATGAGTTGTGTTAAGACTTTACCAGTCCACACCTATTAACAGTGAAGGTAGCTTTCTTTGTCAGCTCAAGACTGGGATATATGAGGTTATAAGGAAATGAAGGGACTTCCCCTGGCATTGTTCTTTGGATCTTGAGGTCCTAGCTTATCTTTTTTGTCCCAACTTTCAGAGTCTTCCTTTGTTTATTTTATATATCTAGAGTTCAGGGGTTATAGCTGTGCATGGTGGGAGGAATAGGGAAAGTATATCTACTCCATCATTTCAGAAGCGGAAGTCCAGTCTTCTTCTTTTTTTTTTTTTTAACAGTTATTTTGAGGCATATCTCAACATACAGAGTTCCATTTCACAAGTGTGTATCAGGTACTCCCTGTGTCTGATACTGCTCTGGAATCTGGAGGTACTGATGAAAATAAAAAACAAACTCCAGGTTTAGACCTTGACAGCTGATGCTATGTCCCTTCAACAAGAAAGAAAGAAGAAATAATGTAGAGACACCGGACTGTCAGTGGAAACCAGGCATCTACTATTTCTGTGTCTTCTGCTACCTGTGTGCTCTAGAAGAGCAGCTAGATCTCGTGGAATGATGCTCTGTCACATCTTAGGGTATCTCCTGAGATATTTGTATGACAACTGCTGTGTACATCTTGGTTTCTAGTTCTTCATTTAACACAGGACTCTGAAGTTTCCATCTCTTTTTAACGACTCTGCGTCAAATTGTGAAAACAGGGGTAATTGTATATTTTGGGGCTGAACAGTGAGTCCAGCTTGGTACTAGGGCCATTCAGCTACAGAACTTTCCTGCATGAACTCTTGGACTTGTGCTCCGACGAGTCTGCGGTCACGTGCTCTGTCCCTCACAGGCTGGAGAACTGGGATCCTGGGATTTGTCCTGTTTTCTCCATATATGAGTTTAGGAGGACTACAGTATACCTGCAGAATCAGCGTATTATAATGTGAGTTCAATGTGCAGTTTGGGAAATAAATTTGATGACATACATAGTTACATCAAAAAGGACAATATTCAACTGGAAATATCCAGTTAAATCCTTAGATCTCTCCCTGTGGGTCTGAGGCATAATTTCAGCATTGTTCAGGACTTAATCAGAAAACAAAAGTTAAACTTTCACAAGCAAGGATTTTCATTCCTCTGTACCTATTCTGGAAAATTAATCATATGAAATATGACAGGGCCAAGAAAGCCTTTGTAGGAACATAGACGCAGGACTATGAACCGGTACATTTGCCAAGCAGGGCCTCTTCTTGCCGGAGCAAACGCCTGTATGACTAAAGTGACCATGAGAATCATGGACAGAGACTCACTCGCCTTTCCCGTGTGTTAATCACCCCCTTGCGGGTGACTGTGGACAAAAGAAATGTGGGGGAAATACTATTCAGCTTTGTGGTGTGGTTTGTCCAGTGAGTGAGACACTTCCAGGGCCTCTCACCTCTGTTGAGGTTGAGTTGAAACTGGCGAAATTGAGTGGTAAGGTAGTTTGCATCCTGCCTCCCACACATCCGTCTAGTCCAGTCCACTGTCGTGTGGATCAGGGTGCTTTGGCTCCATGGAGAGAAGGAGGAACAAGCTTTGTCTGTCTCGGACTGTTTCTGGGGGGATTGACTTTATGGGTGTTCAGGAAGTTGTAGGGACCAGAGTAGGTCCAGAGTAGGGACCTGATGCCTCCCTTCCCCTGGCTCATTCTGACAGCCGCCCACCCCTCTCTCTCTGAGGTCTGCCCAACTTTCATCTTCTTTCTCTCACACAATTTTAATATAATTCGTCTTTTTAATTGCCATAAGGCCCTCTCTTGTTCCACACTGTTGCTTTTCACTTAATAAAGTGTTCTGTTCCTGTACTGTTTTCCCAAGTCTTTTATCTTAGAAAGTGTAGTAATTAATAACTCTTTGTAAATATACTTTTCTTCTTTGCATCAGATTTGCCTCATTTTTCCCTCTTCCCCCGCCCCCTCCATGAACTTTGATTATTGCTTTTATTTAAGAGCTATTTCTCAGCTATCTGATGGTGTTCTGGCGTTGTCTCAAATAGCCAGGATGTCACAAGCTATCTGGAAGGTCTCCTCTGATGTGAAGTTTGCTGATTTTGGGGATAAAGTGTAAACTTGGATGTGTCACTACACAGAGGAGAGTGCAGTAAAATGTTGAGACATTTGGGTTTTTCCCCCGAGTTGTACTTTTTCTTGGAATCCTCCCATCTGCTGGGTGCTGTGCATGCTGGGAATTAAGTCAGGAAAACAGCCAGAGATTCCTCACTCGACCTGTGAACCTTCACTCAGTTCCCATGTCCTCAGAGGTACCTGCACCTCCAGGGAATTCCTAAGCCTGAGGAACGTGGCCCACTGTTACAGAGAAGGCCTCGGGAAATGACTTCATAATCATTTTCAGTGGGGCTGAGAAGAATGAAGATTCATAGGCGATTAAGCTGTTTAACTAGACGTCTTGGGTTGAGCTTTGGATATATGAAAAAGTCACTTATATCAAATACAATTGTGTAAGAAGACTTCACTTCAAAGAATACCTCAGCAGTTTGAGTGGCAAGTGATTAACTTGTGGGTTTTCTTCACCAAAGAGCATTAAAGTGGTGAAGGGTTAAGGCTCAGGAAGACAAGCCACTCCAAAGACTTTAGCCAAGGATATGTGCTAGCATATTTCCAGGTTGTGCTGAATATATAATTGGAGAGATGAAAGAGTTTGAGCACAGTGCCACCCTTTGTGTGGCCTGCCAGCTCCTGGGCTTATTTGATTTTGTAGCCTCTCCAAAGTATTTCAGCTCTCTGTAGACTGACTTCCTCACAGGAGTGAATCTAGTACTTTTAACTTGTTAAGTTCACTTGTGCAAGTTTTGGCCTTGAAGTTTTCTCTTAAATTATAAAAGACAAATGAGTTGTATACATATTTATAGTTTGTAAAAGTTTGCAAGTGTCTGATTGGTGATCTCTCATCCTTTTGTGATACCCACTAAAGATGCAGGGAGGAGATGTTGGAGGAAACACCCTCCCATTTCAGAGCTTCCGGAAGAGCAGCCCCTTACCCAGCCTCCATCACTCCTCCTTACACAGAGGCCCCAATCTCTGTCCTTTGGCCTTTCACTGGAAGTTCCCTCTTTGGGCTTTGAGAGAATTAAGATTTTTTGGCCTCAAAAAGCCAGCTTTACAGTTTAGAAGTTTATTTTTACAGCCAGAATCCCATCTCTGAAGATTCTTTCCCTTGTCATGTGTTTCTTCCCTAAGAACAGACTCGGGCTTCCCCAGAGCCAAGCATTCCTGTCATTGCCCTGGGGAACTCCCTGTGTGTGGGGCAGCAGCTGCCCACGAAAGCGCACAAGGTCAAACCCCATGTGGCTGGAAATGTGCAGCTCTGACCTTAACCTCATGTTGCATGAGTCTGATGCAGTTCAACACAACCTAGAACACCAAAGAGCCAAATCTCACCTGCTCAAGAGCAAATAAACCAGAACTGGGGAATATCCTGTACAAACTCTTGTGCATTCATGGGCTCACTCTGCAGAAGGCCACAGAATAAGACCTCAACACAGAATCCCCTTAAAGGGAGAGAGGTAGGTCTCAAGTCATGAGAAGAGTACTCTGAAATGGAGAATAATTTCCTTTGTTTTTCCATTCCTTGAGATGAAGGGCTTGTTGAAAAGTAGGGTGACTATAAAGACACCTGAGATTTTCTCTATGTGTCTCATGTCTCATAAGTAGGCTCATGAAACATGGGCTGGATGGGAGGGGGAGGGGAGCTGTCCAGGAGACCTTCAGGTTGCCATTGTGTCTCGGAGTGTGAGTTCTGAGGGCACCCTAGCTAAAAGCAATTTAAATTTTATGGCATTCTTTTTTTTTCTTTAATTTTGTTTATTAAAATTTTGATAAAAATCTGGCCGATCCAAGTTATAACTGGTACAGGGGACATGATTGGACCCAAGCTTCGGATAGAGAGCCTGCCTGAAAAGGCAGCAGGTCCTGCATGCTGATAAACAAAAGTTTTCAGAGAGGCCTGGTGCCATGCAGGGGTCAGGATGGATTTGAAGAGCAGACGAGCATTTCCAGGGAATCCAGAATCCTAGGGGATGGAAATTTGGTAAAGAGAAAACTCATCCAGTCATTTGGGATCATGATCTAAGGTGCTGTTACTTTGTCCCCTTGTGGGCAGCCCATATACTAAAATACTGTTACCTTGAGGGCTGGGGAATCATGGGAGATACGGGTCATTCAGGTTATATTAAGGAAACAAATGCCTTGTATTAGTCTACTCCTTTATATTTTTATTAAAAATACATTATACTCTTTTGTTATGTCCTGAGTCCTTCTGAGTAACTGGAGGGACTCATGATTCTCAGCGGCTTCCTGTTTCCCTTCTTTGTTTAATGGGTTTCTAATAGTGCCCCGCCCCCTCAGCATCTAGTCTGTTCTCACTCCTAGGCCTTCTTCCCATCCTAACTGCTGGACACATGGTCTTGTTTACTTATCTCAGAAGAAGCTGCAGTTGCCCCTTTTGCAGCTCACTATTTTCTTGAGCACATTCCAAACCCATTTCCTTTCCTAGAACTTGAGCACTTCCATCAAAACTGTGTTGTGTACTAATTTCATGTGTTACCTCTATTCCTAGACATGTGTGAGGGCCTTCACAAAGCCTTTGGATCTCTGCTAACCCTCTGACTTGACTCAGAGTGTCAGGATCTGCTGGCTGGTCTCATGTGTTTCTGCTTCTCTGTGATCCGTCTCAGCCTGAGACTCCATGCCAGTTCTTCATCCCGAGGCTTAAGTTAACAAACAGGAGCTCATCCTTCATGAAATATCTGGAAAGCTCAAACTAAATACTCCCTTTTCTTTTGAGGGGTATAGAATATTTATATTTTGAGGCAGGGTCTCATCTCACGATGTAGTTCAGGCTGGCCTTGAACTTGCAGTGATCCTCCTGCCTCAGCTTCCTGAGTGCCGAGAGTCTGAGTATATATCACCATGCCTGACTTTGTAATCTTTTTCACATAGAATTCTCTTGGTTTTTTTTCTTCTGTTTTATGTTATGTTTTATTACCAAGTATCAGCCCCTGGGCAAGTTGCTATTATATTATAGGTATACAACAAATGTTTCCAGAATGAATAATCTAACCTGGGCCATAAGTGTACTCTTAAGCCCAAATCCTCAAGAAAGGCAGTGATCTAACTTTTGATAAAATTCTAGCATAAATCAGGGTTCTCTGGTAACTTTCCATTTTTCTTTTTTTTAAATTCCGTCTCTGCCTGTCTGTAAGAGTTCCATGTGTGTCTGACATTCCATAATGTCCTCCTTCAAAGCCTACCTCTTTTGATCACAATGGTGAATAGTCCCTGAGCAACCCATGCTAGGCATAGTTGGGAAGCTTTACAAGTGTTATGTGGCAAAATTCCTCCAGTGAACATGGCAGGAATTCATATCCTCATTCCACAGATGAGAGGACTGATGTTCAGAAAGATTAAAACTTTGGCCAAGGTTCCACTTCTGGGAATCTGGTTGGGATTCACGATTTGAATGTGGGTAGAATAAAACTGGAGTCCATCCCTTTCAGGGCTATGCTTCTCTCCCTCATTGCTCTAGACTCCAGCATACTCTTGTTTTTCTTCCTCTTCTTTAGAAATCTACATGTTCTCTTAGTGTTGGCATTAGGCAAACTATCCGGTGTACACTGCAAGGTGTGCTAGTGCCTGAGTCTCATGTAGAGGTGCTTTGAGTCTTTTGTTCATCTTCTTTCCTAATCACAGGCCAAGTTCTGTTCTTCCCCTTCCTCTGTCTTGTGCCCTCACGGAGCACAGCACCAATCCAGGCAAAGAGCTCGGCAGGTGTGCTGGCCAGAGGCTACAGAGGATGGAGGGTATGGGAAACTGCAGGGTTATGATTTATGATTTTAGTGACCCCCCCCTTTAAAAATCACATTTCCTTTCAGATAACTATTTTCAATGATTTCATCTACTTTGATAAAAGTTCTTTATCTTTCCTTTTATGGAAAGACAGCAAATAAGTCCTTTCCCATTCCTTTGAGCTAGACGTACCCTAACATTCTCTGGAAAGTGGAAAGAATTGGTCACCAGGAACCCCTATTTTATGGCAAAATTCACCACATTGTCGTATGATTTTTGAAAGCTTCTTGCCAATTTCAAAATCTCTTTTAAAAAGTCTTATATTCCCTAAAAGAAATGGGAAGTTGCCCTGGGACCATTTGGATTAATCCCAGGGAGGGTGAAGCCCGTACTGAGGCATCCAGGAAGTGTCTGTCTGCAGGTTGCAGAAGCCCGGGTCTTTGGGAACCAGGTGGGGAAGCCAAGCTCCACACCGGAACTAGAGAGTCCTGGTGCAGCCATCACCCCTTCTCTGTGTCTCGTTTCTGGCAGGAGAGAAGACAACCATGATTTTTCTCTCGTGTACAGCTAACCTACATATATTTGACTTATCTTTATACAAGATACAGAAATAGAGAATCATTTCCTTGAACTACTTATCTTTCATGCTTCAATTTCTGGATATCTATGCACACTATAGATAGGATGAGAAAAACTTCGTTGGCAGCTTTAGTTAATTTTGAAGCTAGATTGTTTTTATATGTACCGGGTCTTTCTAGTTTCATGCTTATGTATAACTTTAAAAAATAAAAATCAAGATAATACTGATTTTATCACTTCTCATGACTCAGTTGTTCCATTCATGGTGAGAGTGAGAAATCTACATGGTGTAGCAGGAGAGTGCCGAAGTACTAAGAAGAGGAAGTATTGAGTTGTGAACATTAGGTGTCATCTGCTTAATATCTGATCTGGTTCACGCTTCTAGCAGAACAAACATGGAGCTATATAGAGAGAAAATCAATCAGAAGAGCATCTCTCAAACTCCACTTCCTTCGTGTGACTACTGGCTTTTCTTACATCCTTCTCGCTCAGGACTGGGAGTGTGTGCATTCTCCATGTTCCGGTTGTTGCTGGCTACCTCCTCAAGTGGACTTCCTGCTCCCCTCTGCTCCTGCTACTGCTTCCTGCCTGTCCCAACTGCCAGTTACTGCATCCAGTAGTCACTGAACTGAGCCCAGAGGCCGCAGCTTCATGCTTTCTGCAAGGTGTTTGCCCAATGAGCCCACGGAAAACAAATGAACAAAAAACAGAATTTACATCAGAAAATAGACACAGCAATGATTATATTGTCCACAGTCTAGATGTGAAGCCAGACTATATTTTAACTATTTTTCTTGTACTTACTTTAATGGCATTTTGATGACCCATAGATCTTTCAGTAAAGATATGAATGCACTGTCTCAGTGCTGTGGTCCTACAAAACCTTGACTCCTTTCCTAGAGGTAGATGTTTGATTTTCTGCTACTAGTTTCAACTAGGTCCCTTGAAAGTGGTAGCAATTGCAAAAATCTATACTTTTATTTTTAAGCTCTGCTTTTTTTTTTTTTTTTTTTCTGTTAGATCCCTACGGGTAGATTCCATGCATTATCAGTAAAAGTCACTAGATACTCAAGACTTCTATGCCCCTACTTTCAGAAGAAAAAAAAAAGCATTTTTTCTTCTAGCTCTGGTAGAAAGAATACAAAAAGGATCACAAATGACTGGGTTATCATTAAGGTCTGATCCCTGGAGCAATGGGATTTGTAGGTGTCTTAGTCCACTTGTTCTGTTCTAACAAAATAGCACAGACTAGATAACATAAAGAACTGAGATACATAGTTGTAGTTCTGGAAGGTGCAAAGTCCCAGATCAAGGGATTGGTGGGTTTCATGCTGGTAAGAACCTACTTAGTAAAGTTAATATTTTTATGATGGCATCCTGAGATGGGAGAAAGTGGAGGGACAGAAAAGGGCTTAACTTACTTCTTTCCTGGTCATTTACAAGGCATTAATTCATTCACAAGAAGATGCCCTTCGGGCACAAGCACCCTGTAAATGCCCCACCTATTAATACTCCCACCATGGGGATTAAATTTTAAGACTAATTTTGAAGGGGTCATGTTCTGACCAAAACAGTAAGGGACAGAGATTCTCCTGTGGGCTAGTCCCAGCCTCAATGTCCACCCTTAGAGCTAGAGCAGCAGCACTCTTGGAATACTAAAAGTGTGTAAAGGCTGATGAAGAAGACAGGGACTGGGGGAGTCTCTTTTCTTTGTTCACTATAGCCTGACCTTTTGCCTTAACCTTGGGCACTGGACTGGAACCCTGGGAAGTTCATGAAGACTTTCTGGTTTCTGGGCAAGAGAAAGCTGTGTCTTCTCACACTCGGATCTTTGTCGTCTACCTTTCCACCTCTCTGCCATGGAATGAATATCATGGCTATGCCAGCCAATGCTTTTTTCTTTTATTCATCTTCCATAGAAATTCAAGCTTTAGGCAGAGGATTTATGTGTTACTTTTTCATTCCTGAATAGAATGCCAGGAAAGAGGAGAGGAAGGAAAGCCAATAAAGATATAGTATTAAGTTTGGCTACACTCCTTGTGAAAAGCAACTTGATGGCTTAATCTTGCTCGATCATCTTCTGTGAGATGGTGTGTAAAAGACTGGTTTCAAAGGTCTCTCTAAAGGAAGCAGGGGGAGTTGACCCACTGGCTCCTGCCTGTCCTTGATCAAAAGTTAATACAGTGCGTGTTGGTCCTCTAGACTTCTTGGACATATACATACTGGCCATACAATTGTCCTACAACAATGTCAACAGGAAACTCCAGGCAAGGAGCACTTGGCAGAGCTATGAGGACTATTATATGTAGCTAATATAATACAAAATGGAATGCTTTCTGTGAGAGGGAGTATAATCCAATTTCCTCATCAAGGAAATGGCTACTATAAAGTCTGATGAATCTTAAGGCAAGAGAGTGTATGAAATAAATTATAGCTTCCTTTGTTACAGCTGGTCCCAGGGTCCTGATGTATTTCATCTCCTTTCTCTTCTGCCATTTTTTCTGATTTCCACCATTTATAGCCAATACTTGAGCTGGTCAAGGATACTTACCTGGTACTTACCTGACCCAAACTTTTACCCCTGAAGATTCTGTGCCTTATTTATGCTGGGCTGTGATTACTCCAATTATCCATTTGCCACCATTAGCAGAGAAGCACTCATGGATTCCCCAAGGAATCCTTTCTTCCAGATTTACTCTTCATTTTGTCCATTGTGTGACAGCAATTCTAGTTTCTCTAGGTGGCTCGGGGCTGATCAACTTCCTCAGCAGAGTGACTCTTTCTTTGTAAAGCAACACGAGGAAGCCACAAGAGGTTTGCTGTCACAATGGGGAGTTTCCTGGACTCTTCTTCTTCTGCACCCATAGAAAACCCTGGGACAGGAAGACACAGAGAAGCTGTATGGTCGCGTGATGAGGAACTTCTGGGCTCTATCCAGGTGAAGTTGGTCAGATTTCCCAGATGGCTGGTAGCCACAGCACCTACTAAGGCTGGGAAAGCAGCAAGTACCCTGAGGCTAAGTGCATATGAGAGAAATGAGTTTCATAAATTGTGTCTGCTTCATCTTCCATCCTTACTGAAACCTTGTGCACAAAGTGCTGGAATGCAAAGCAATATATTTACACATTTCCTTGAAGTAGATAGATAGCCTGGTGCAGATAAAATATATCTCCAGGCAAGGAAGTTGAGAATACAGAGTTGAATTAGACCTGGTAGTTTCTTTCTCTTATATAGTTAAAAGTCACTGATATTCTCCTCTGACAGACAGGGAAAGGAAAATGAAAGATGGTTTTCTCTAGTCCATTCAACTAGAATGTGGCAAAGCTGGACCCAGTCTCAATAATTTTTCACTTTTAGTCCAAACAGACTATACTGTCTATGCTAGTTATTGAAGTAGTTAAGCAGCAGATGACTGGCAAGCATAGAGTTGTGAATCCTCACAGTTTCAGTGTAAGCAAAACCTCACAATGCTGGAAGATTTGTGAGAATTGTGGTCATAGTATTGCTGGTATATTTGCAGTTGGGTGAAAGGACAGACACATTTATTGCCAAGGAACATTTATCCTGATTGTGAAGACAATGATAAAAATTGTAATATCTTTAGAAAATAGACAAAAAGCCCAGGGATTTAGCTTAAGTGGTACTGTGCCTACCTTGGAAATATAAGAGCCTGAGTTGGATCCCTGGTACCAATGAAACAAAACAATAAAAACAAAACAAAGACAAAAAGAGAACATAGACAAAATAAAAATGAAAGAAATAATACCATATACAATCTTTTTTAAATTGTGATTTCTTGTGACTATCTTTCTACATCATTTAATATTATATTACTTTCCATTTTAATGATTATAGTATTCCACTATAAGTTTATATAAATGGCTTTCATCAATTGTATGTAGACATTATTTTTTTCCTGTTTTTGAGCATTAAAAACAGTGTTTATGGAATTGCTCCAGACTATTTACTCATTGTGGTACTGGAAATCGAGGACTTCACAGTGAATACATCCTCAGTCATTTTAAAATGATTCTTTTTTAAGTTGCCCAGGCTGGACTTGAACTTGCCATTCTTCTATCTCAGAGTGCTGTCACTAATGGTGTGTGCAATATTCCAGGCTCAGAGAGCCATGTCTTTATGAAATGTAGGCTCATTTGTTTATAATATTTTTTCATTATGAATTACTGATTTAAAAAATACATATTGCCACACACATGCATATCAGCAAATGAGAAGGCCTATTTCCTTTTGCTTTGTCAGCCATGTCTATTATAATTTTTAAATGCTTGTTTCCTTAGTGGGAGAAAAAATGTAAGCCTTCCCTTTGATGACTACAAGAAAAGCTTTATTTTTCCTAAAGAACAATAATTCTGGCTGAAACAAAGGTAGAATTAAAATGTTTATCTAACTCATATCTACTCATTGTGGTAATTTTAAAAATAAATTGCCAAAATGATTTCCATTCCTATAGCCAACATTTTGTAGTATTATTTTGTAAAATCCTCCACCCTAAGATGAGTCTGTTTCCTCATTGCTTGAGTTCAGGCTAGCTTTCACACTCACTTTCTTCAGCAGAATGTACAAAACATGGTTTGCTGTTTCTGAGCTGAGACTCCGAGAGGACCTTCATGTTTGCATTTGGTCTCTTAGATCCTCAAGACCCTCACGTGACTAAGCCCAGACCCTATGGATGATGAGCAACACATAGCCAGGGAATCTGTCCCCCAGAAGTTACCCACTCGATGCCCAGAAGCAGAACTTCAGCTGCTGAGGCTAAATGTTTGAACCGTGCTGCATCTGAAGCACAAATGTTCAAACCAACCTGAAATCAAAACCAAATCTGCAAACAGAGCTTGAATGGGTGGCTGTTTATTCCTAAGAAAATAAATGATGATACTTTAAATCATAATAAATGTAGGTAGTCTATTACTCAATGAAATCTAAGGAAAATACTCATGAAACCTATTTTAGTGTAGAAGATATATGTGTATATGTTGAAAGTTTTTCCTAATTGAAAAACAGTATGATTTTTTTCCAATAACAAAAAAGACCAAGTCAGTGAAAACATCGTATTATAATTTACAACTTTATAAAAATAGAAACAGGAAGTTTTGACTCCTCTTGGTTGTTAAAAGTTAATGACCTTATGTTCCCTATAAAATACTTTCTAGAATTGTGGGAGGTGAGCAATTTTCAGAGACTATAATTTAATACAAAAGATCCTTTAAACGTGATTTAGTTTTAGATGTGATTTAGGTCCTGAGAATATGATTTAGATTTAGCCTTATTCTGCAGTTAGAAAGGTGTGTGAGGTAGACATCTGTTTGTTTCATTTCCTAGGCTTCAATTTTCACACCTGCAAAATAAAGGATTTGTAACAATAGCTGAGATTTATCGAATGCTTATTAATAGGTGGCATCATATATCTCATTTCTAACAGATTTGTTTCAAATATTTTATCTGTAAAAGAAGCAAAATAAGGTGCTTTCTTTGCCATGAGGATTAAATGAGATGGTTCTAAATCACCTCGGGTTTAAAACTATTATTTTTATAAGGCCACGCAATTAACCACACTTTGTTATTTAGCAAATTTATAATGAGATAGGATTTTGTGAAGCAGCTTTTGTTTCATTCACTTGGAATCTTTTGGGACTGAATTTTTTTAGTTAATTTCTATAAATATTATGCATTTAAAGAAAAACATGAAGATGAATGGTAGATGAGTTATCGCGAATAACTTCAAAATCTAGATCAGCTATAGGCTGAGTTTTAGAAATAGTCAAACTTTCAAGAAAGGCAGAGATACTGAAAGAAAAATGGGCTGAAACAGGAACACCCATCACAAAGGCTTTAATGGAGGCGAAAGCTGCCAGGCTGCCTTCAACAATTGCGAGAGAAGATCTTGGACAGAGTGGGATTTTTATGGGGACTTGGGCGCTGGGAAAGCCCTGTGGCCAATCGGGATTGGCTTGCTCTGGGTTCCAGGTTAAGGAGTTTGCTGATAGGCTGCGCTTTGGCGCACACAGGAAAGGAAGCCATTTTGGATCTGACCCAGTTTAGTGGCCCTTATGTAGGGTGGTGACTAACATTCCAGACTTTGTTGTTAAGGACAGGGACAAAGTTCTCTTCTTCTGAAGCTGCTTCCTGCTGTAAAGGGGCATAGAAGAGGGAGGGTCATATGACAGTTCTGGGGTCCCATAGACGGAGGCAGGGGCTCCTTAGTTCTGAGGGGCTAATTCCCAGCCATGATGAACTCACTGACTGATTAATGAAGGCTTTCACGTGCTCTTGCAAAAAAAAAAAAAATTGTAAACAACACAATAGGCATGGTCGGAACAGCAGAATTATGCAGAGAACAGTGAGAAGCCCTAGGAAAGGGAGGAGCCCTCAGAAGTAGTGATATATTCATAGGATGAAATGCTATGTAGTTTTAAAAATAAACTATTGCTACATGCAGCAACACGGATGCATTTCATAAGCATCATGCTGATTAAAAGAAGCCAGGTATACAAGAATATGTATTGCATGATTTCATATATGAAGGGAAAAAGAACCCAAACTAATCTGTTATTAAAAGTCAGGGGAAGGGTTATGATGGGGGGTTGAGTAATGACTTAGAGTGTCAAGCTATGACCTTGAGGAGGGATTGTAGCCACCAGGAGAAGACAGGCATGGTCTCCAGAGCTGCTCTGAAAGTTTTCTTTCTTGTCTCAAATGGAAATAGTACATCTTGTTCACTCTGATTATTGACTGAGCTGTTTATGGTCTTTGTACTTTTCTTTATGTTGATGACACATCAGTAGATAATTTCTAGCCTGGGAGCCATTGGAGAACTTCCCCTAGAATAGCCACAGTGTCTCAGAGAGCAATGACAGCATTATACAGCGAAAACAGAGTATGTTGTCCACAGAATGATGCACAGGTATGTGCTCAGGGTTCTGTGGTCTTGGGGTGAAGTGACCCAAAGCAGCCAGAATCAGCCACTTGACTCTGTTGCTGGTGGAGCTATTGAAGCCAAAGCAGGTAAATCTTGCTATTTCAGAGAGCACTGACAAGGTCAGAAAGAACTGGCATAAACCAAAAGAAATGAGTGAAGAATCTGAGCAAGAGAGTTGGGAGTGACATTCACATATCCACAGCAGGTAAGAAGACATTCAGAGGAGTCCAGACTCCTGTGTATGCACAGACCCAACATACCAGGAACCAGTGCAGCTGTCAAGCTATGGTTTCTCTGCTGACCCAAGGAAGTAACTCTCTGTCTTGGGTGGTGTGAAGTTGCCTGCTGCTCATCAATGAGAGTGTCTTGTTCCTGGAAGAGGGAGAAGATTCCTGAGAGACCTGGGGGTTGAAGCAAAAACACAGCATGTGGGCCTCTGGGGAGAACTCACATTTCTAATGGTTGTGGTGATTCAGGAAGAAAGATTCATTATTTCTTATAATTCTGCTAGTGGTGAGGAAGAACTGGCTGCTGTGTGGGTGCTGCTCAAGAAAGATAATGAAAACCAAAGCCATGTAATTGGAAACTGTCCTACCTTAGCTGCAATGGCTTCTTGTGTAAGAAAAAACAACATTTGGTCCTCAGATGCGAATCGTGATATGGCTGGGATCCATCTCACTCAGCGTGAACCAAGCATGTGTTAGCAAATGGCAAGCAAAATACTAATGCTGAAGTAATGCCTCATTTTAGGCAGTAGTGTTATTCTTTCTAGAGAACTCTCACAAATACGATCACATCTGAAGCTTAAAACACTGCTGAGAGAGACAGAGCTTATCTTCTTATCCTCTTGAACAGAAGGTTCCACAGAAGACAAAAAGATCTCCAGGAGGGCTCACAACTCCTGGTGTCACTTGCCTAGGACTTGCCTCCCTGTCCAAGTGGTGCAGTGTGGGGTGTGGGAGGAGCTAGCTAAAGGGAGAAAGGGTACCAAGAGAAGACTCTTAATTTAGGCGTTTTTACATGTTGTTGACCTGGGGCTTAGAAGAGGAAGCTGACACCTGAATTTCTGTTATTTTGTTTCGTATTATGGAGACATGGTCTTGCTGTGTCATTCAAGCTGGCCTGAACTCATTATGTAGCCCAGGATCTCCTCGAATTCATGGCGATCCTCCTGTCTTAGTCTTCCTGGAATTACCGGTGTGCACTGTCATATCCAGGTCTTTTTTCTATGAACAAGCAACACCTGGGTTTCCTGGAGTACAGGCTATTCTGTCCTCCCATTGGAAAAGCCTTAGAGCATCCAACTGAGACACATCCCAGAGGGTAGTGCTCAGAAGGTAGTGCATAGCAGTCACCTTGGAGGGGGCAGGCTGAGAGCACACATTTCTGACAGGTTCCCCGGTGATGCCTGGGGCTGCAGGTCCAAGACTCCCTGCAGAGCAGTAAGGATGGCACATGTTGCTGTGGTCATTGCCTATAGGTAGCTTTTTTTTTTTGGAAAGAAGCCCAGGTCACCACATACAGCTACATTTTGAAATATTTAGGAGAATATTCCTAAATTCCAGGTCTGTGGTAAGAAGTGAGGGTGGTTAGTTTAGTTTACAAAATCTGATTTTTCTTTCCTTGGCCCATTTCACAGGAAACAGAATTTATCATTCTGGGTACTTAACTACTGGTTCATTCATGATATAATCACCATGTAGCAGCCATGATTTTAGACACTGATGGTAGAACAGAGGGCAAGAAAGAAACTGCTTCTGCCTTCATGATATATACAGTCTGGT
The DNA here is from genome assembly GCA_004026965.1 of Petromus typicus. Classification (NCBI taxonomy): domain Eukaryota; kingdom Metazoa; phylum Chordata; class Mammalia; order Rodentia; family Petromuridae; genus Petromus; species Petromus typicus. The sequence goes on from PVIR01031705.1 coordinate 17,652, forward strand.
AGCTTAGGAAATGGGAATGCAGTGGACACAAAGCCAGCATATATGTCTTCTGTGAGGTGGTAATAAGTGATCCTAAATGCGACACTTTATTAAAAGCAGGGGACAGTGCTATGACAGAGAGTGTGCTATCAAGTAAAAAGGCCTCACTGATAAAATGACAGACACAGAATCAGGAAGAAGGTAGGAAAGCAAAGTGTAAAAGTGTTTTTAGAACATTCTGGCAGAGGGGACCATAGGTACATAGTCCCGAGAAGGGAGCATGCATGGTATGTTTAAGAAGAGCAAGAAGACTGGTGTCATTAGAACAGTGAGATGAAGACAGGAAGGAAGGGCAGCTTGAACTCAGCCTTGGAAGCCACCATATGGATTCTGACCCTGAGTGATGTGGTAGGTCGCGTCCCTGTGGTGCAGAGGAGTGAGAGTGATCAAATGTGACTTACATCTCCAAACTGTCATTCTAGAATTTCTATTAAAAGTGCAGAGGATAAAGGTGGAAGCCCTGAGACTGGAGAGGGGGCTGTTTTTCAACCAGGTAAGAAATGAAGTTGCCTCAGACTGTAGGGGATGCTGGTCTGATGATGAGAAAAAATAGGCAGGTATGTTTAGACAGGTGTGGTTTTACTCTGAGTTTTCTTGGCCTGATGGGAAAGTAGAGTGTATTAATCTGGGCACTTGATTCATGACTCCTAGCTGTTGATGCCAGTTAGAAAGTTTCTTGTTTGTTTACAAAGTGTATCATTCTATTTTGTCTCTGTTGCTGGATTATTTCTTTATCTTATTAAGAAAATATGGAATGTTATAAGCAACAGGGTTTGAGGCTAACTTTTACCAATACCAACTGCAGAACAATCTAGCAGCTTGTATTCCATTTTTAAGTTTTATATCCCAGATGGGTGTCTTTCCATTAAAAAATAAATCAGGAGTGGCAGCAATTGTCACTGTTATTTTTCTTCTTATAATTCTAACTTGAGTTAAATTCAAGATAGACTCTCCGGAGAATATACTGTTCCTAAGAGGGCAAATGTGCAGTAGATATTTCTCTATCATTTCCTCATGAACGCTTGATGATGGTCTCACCATTCTTTCATAGTGAGCCCAAGGGAACGCTGGGACCTTTATTGGATGACCACCTATGGATTCTCCTTAGCATAAATTTAAATCTAGTGACCATTGCTGTGAAGAGACACTCTTGCTGGCAGATACTAGGATTGGCTAGACAAGAAGTTTTATTGCACAAGGATGAACGCCTTCATCCTTGCCTTGTCAAATTCCATCTCCCTCACCCGCTACTTCTTCAATCCTGATCCAGTAACTTTACCTTTGTATTCTCATTCATAAAATAAAGGTGAAGAACCGATGATCTACTAACTTAGAGGGTAAAGAAAATTAAGTAGAATACTGTGGGTGAAGTGCTTAACACAATGTCTCACTGGATTCGTATTTCTCAAATAGTATTGTTTGCACTAGGGTTGAATTCATAGATATTTGTTGAGGACAAAAAATGTATAGCACTATCCTGGATTTGTCACTTTGCCTCTTTGTATAGCTCTTTCTTCCTTCTCTCTCCCTCTCTCTCTCTCTCTC
>PVIR01031706.1:0-19244 GCA_004026965.1 Petromus typicus
AACAAAGAAGTGAATATAACAAGCAATGTGGGTATAATAACTTTGACTGTATATGTCTTTCTTCTTTATACTCCAGGTATTCATGGTCTTTTTGTAATTTAATTTTATTTTTTTGAGACAGGGTCTCGCGTTGAAGTTCAGGCTGGCCCTGAGCTCAGCCTCAAACTCACATCACAGCAATCCTCCTGCCTCTGCCTCCTGAGTTCTGAGATTGCAGGCAAGAGCTACCCTGCCCAGCACTGTGGTATGTGGTACTGATTGCTGCTGGGTGTGACTCTCTACGCCCAGTAATGTATGTTGTTACCGGGGATTGAACTGGGGCCCTTGAGCTTGCAAGACAGGCACCAGAACCACTGAGCTAAATCCCCAGCCCCAAGGCAGTCTTTAATGAAGTTTAAGTATGGACTCAATGACTCATTCATTTACCTGAAATTGGGTCATTTATCCTTCTTTATGGCAGAATATATCTTCTATATGGCAGAATATACATTTTCATTATCCATTCTTCTACTGATGGGCTTATGGGCTGCTATAGAATTTAGCTAGAATTAGTTAGTAGCTAATTGACCTGCGCTACTCTCAACATGGTGTACATGTATCACTATGACTTGCTGTGTTTAACTCTTTTGGGAAGGTGCCTGGGAGGGGAATAGCTGGGTCAAATGGAACCACTAGTTTTGTAACTAAAGAATCCATACTGATTTCCATAGTGGTTGAACCTGTTTATGGTCCCCACCAATGCGGAAGGGTTCCTCCAACATTGTCTCTCCAGCATGTGTTATTAGTTGATTTCTTGATGATCACTATTCTTCCTGGAGTGATATGGAATCTCAGTGTTGTTTTAATTTGCATAGTCATTTGTATTTCTTAGTTCCTGTTTCTTCTGCCTGTTACTTCATCAACTAAACTAGTTAATGAACTAACTTTCATTAGAATATTTTTAAGGATTTGAGTGTAGTGGAGCTAGAGGAATAAGTCTGGAGAGTACAGATGTGGATAACCTCGGGTAATTTTGTATTGTGAAGTGGCAATCTTCTTAAAGGTATAAATTTTAAATTACAATTTTCCTTGTCCTGTTATTATATATGTATTGCTTACTTCCCCCAAATGTGGAAGAATTAAATTGTGATCCAAAGGACAAGGTTAGAGAGTTGTTACTTGAAATATGAGGAGGAATAGCTCCTGGACTGTGAGGAGTGGTCCTGAATAGGTGACCACATGGCCCCTTGGTCCAGAGCCACTTAGAGATAAGCCGAGCTCAGGAAGTGCTCAGTTGTTCAGTGACCAGGTGTGGTAGATGGCTCTGTGGGTTCAAAATGACCACTTTGAACTGAGGCTCTCTAACCCAGTCCTTCAACAGTAGAATTTAAAGATCACTGGGATTAAAAAATAAAAAAAAAGACTATTTTGCATTTTAAGTTCTTCAATACTCAATTGCTTAGTCCAGAGTGACTCCACTGCCCTGTGGGACTGTCTATTCTCTATTCAGTTCTTAGTAGTATGGCTGGCTAGCTGCCTAACTCATAAGCTCACTAAACACACCATTCTTTATAGTCTCCCTTCTTCCCACCTTTATTTCTTCTATCCTACCTCACTACCTGTGGTGTATGAGGTTTTCTTTTTCTTCATATCTTCACCAATACTTGTTACTATCATCCTTTTGATTATAGCCCTCTTAGAGGGTATGAAATGATATCTTATTGTGGTTTTGCTTTACACTTTTTTGATAACTAGTATTGAATATCTTTTCACATACCATTTAGTTACAACTCATGAATAAAGCATACAGCTTTAATTTTTTGGCTTACTTGTCTCATCTAACACCAGATGGCCAAGTTGAGGGGAAAAGAGATTTAAGTGCAGAAAACTCAGAAAAAAGATGATTTGATAAGTGTTTCTCACCTCTGCTGTATTTTGGCTCTAAGTAGATCAGGAGAGGAAAGCAAGAATAGAACTAATTGCTTTTCAGGAGAGTAGTAACAAATACTGTATAGGTGGTTTGGATACACATTTAAATTAGATTACATTTAATGAGGGGCTTTCTAAATGGAGTTAATTTGAAAGGACACACAAGCCATTGGGTTTAAGCTGTGTACCTTCTAGTAAATAGCTATAATCTCTCCTCCCATTTTCTGGTAAATAAAAGTTACTCATCAGCAGAGCATTTTGCTTCCCTGTTTCTTGTGCTGTCTGTAGTTGGAGCTGTCTAAATGGATAACTATGGAGAGAAAACATACCAGAACAATTTTCCTATGGAGCAGAAAATATGAGCATTTTGACAAATGAGCAGAGGTTCTAAAAGTGTTTTTTTTTTGTTCATAATAGTTTAAATCTTCTTTTAAAACATTTTTCAGCTGTTTGAATTATATTATGCTTTGTTTACTTTCAATATAAAATGAATTAAGGAGCAAAATAAAAAATAATAGGAAATAAGGAGGTAGATCTTTTGCAAATTGGAAGAGGACCAAGAGAGGGAGTTTGGAGGGCGGAGAGAAGAGGATAAAGAATAAATGAAGATGTGTTGTGTACATGCACACAAACATGTACTAATAAAGATAAGTTAAAAATAAGTAAAATTTGAAAAATAAATTAGACTTACTATACTTTCTTAATGAATTGGGAGAATGTCTGCCATTATCAAATGAGCTTATTATCTCAAAAAGATCTCCTGTATCCAACAGTTACCATGAGGTGATTTCTAAAAATAATGGTTAGGGAACAACTGAGTGATTTAGCAATGTCCTTGAAAAAGAAACCAAGTTAATTTGGGGGAAGAGGACACAAAAATAGAGATTAAAATATGCACACTATTTAAATGCTTAGGGAAAAGTGAAGGCCTGGGACCGCCCATGACTTTCTCAGATTTCTATTCCGATATATGTGACTCTTCATATAGGATGACATCTGGTTCTTAATGTGCTTTTCCACGCAAGACTGGGTTTTCTCTCTCATGAAAAGTATGTGATATAAATGGGTCAAAGAGTATTTTCTCCATTTTAGAAATGAAAAAAATTGCATCCTGGAGATGGCTGTGACCCACCAAAGTCTGTCTTCTTGTTGGTGAAAATGAGAATCTGGGCTTCTGACATCGTTGGTGGTTTTCTGGTACCTCTGTGGCTGCTTCACTGTTGCACCATTGCTTTGGAAGAGCCTGGAGGATTTTTTCTTTGTGTATTTTGCAAATTGTTCACCAGCTCTCCCATTCCTGTCATTATAAAGACTTACTTAATGAATTATGCATCAGCATGTGACTTAAAACAGAAAAATTAAAGGTCTTGTATTTAAGTAGTATTCGCACACAGAAACATACTACTTCTTACATGCTTTTCTTTTGCCCTAAAATTGTTTGTGAAGGAATGATTTAAATACTAATGTGAGACCTCATAATGCACTGCCTCAAGAATGCATGATTGGTTAAGCTGCGGAGTAGAGATAGCTTTAAAGAAAAATTAGTTTCAGTGGCATTGCAAAATGCTAGTTCTTTCTCTTCAGTTCTGTTCAGTGTCAGCTAAACCTATCCTAAAAAACAAAGTAGATTTCGACCAGCAGCTTTGATTTAATAGCTCATGTTAGAGTCTTTGGAATCTGCTCCATCTCATTCCTCTGTGAGAATGTAGGTCTTGTCACAGCAAATATGTATTTACTGTAACTTCACAGTTAGCCCAGAGCCTGACACAGAGGAGCCCTCACTAAACACAGGTCAACAAATGATTCGACTCAGTTGTTTGTCATCTGATGGGAAAGAATAACCTGTGTCTCAATTGAGATGATAATAATTAGACCTAGGTTTTTATCATTTGCTGTAGGAGGGAGTTTGAGGCCAAGAGTAACTGATACAGTTCACACACTCAAAGGCTCAAAGGCGAGAGATTCTGCTTAGGAAGAGCAAGCTTGAGGAACAGCAGCTTCCATTTACTTCAGCTGAAGGCTTCCCATTGTTTTCAGGGCCCTTCCAGCTGTGTCGATATAGTCAAAGCTTTGGAATTTATTGAGGCCTTTCTGCTTTATCAAACCAAAGCTCAGGTTGGAGTGCCTTACAGAGCATCCCAGGATAGACCACCCACTTTCTCTGAGTTCTGATTTTCTCATTAATAAAATGAGAATACAGAGAACTTGTGGATTTGCTGAAAGAATCAGTGATAATACATACTAAATGCCCTGGGGGTTAGGAAAACTTTTCTAGCTTCCTTCCTACATGGGTCTTATTTGAGCCTGGGGCATTGAGACCATGTAAACCAGAAATGATCATTTGTTAATTTTGGAGTTTGGGATTTGAGTGCCACAGTATACATCATTACCTTTTCAGGAGTGAAGGGAGATTGGCTGTTTTGCTAAACCCTCTCCTCTGTCAGTTTCAAATAGAGCATAATTATGGTACTTGTTAGAATTGAAGAAAATAAAATTATTGGATGGAAACTTGGAAGAAGACTCATAATCAATTGTCAGGCTTATAATCCATTGTAAATCTTTTTAAGATAGACTGGTATGGCTCTCTGGGGACACATGGCTAGTATTGAATGATGTTATTGTCTCACATTTTGTTTCTGCTAGATAGCAACATCAATTTTTACTTCCTTAGGAAAAATAATGAGTGACTTCATGACCTTTGACAATTTCATGTTTGTGTAGTATATGTGTCTATGTTTCTGGTGGGGAGGAACAGAAGCATGTAAACTATATGCATATGCAGTCAGGGATGAGAAAATAATTATAAGCTGATCACTTAGAATTCTTGAGAGCTTTTACTGTTAATTATTAAAATTTTAGAATTCTTGTAGTAGGAGAGCAGTGAATTATAAACTTAGAATAAGAGGCCTTTTTTTTTAATCTTTATTGGCACATTAAATATACACATCATGATTGCACTCCATAATGGGGATTTGTACCAGTATAAGACACAACTTAATTCTCATTTTTTCCCATAGCCCTACCCACCCCACCATATACATAAAATTTGTTTCCTTACATTTTTGTTACAATCTCAATATTTTCCCCCTTCACCCTATTTTACACTGAGCATTTTCTGTTTCATAATATATTACATACAATGCTAGGACTCATTTACATCGTTATTTTCTCATACCAGAGAAAAGATGCGATATGTACCTATCTGTGCCCTATTTATTTCACTTATGAGGATATCCTCAAGGTATGTCCATTTAAGTAGAAATGATTCAAACTTACCGTTTTTTATGGCAGAGTAGTACTCCATTCTGTAGAAGAACCACAGCTTTTTTATCCAGTCTCCAGTTGATGGACATTTGGGTTGTTTCCAAGATGTAGCAATCACAAATTGGGCTACTATAAACATGGGTGCACATATGTCACTGTGATATGAGTCTTTTAATTCTTGTGTGTATATACCTAGCAGGGCAATGGCTGGGTCAAATGGGACCACCAATCGTAGCTTTTTGAGGATTCTCCAAACTGATCTCCACAGGGGTTGTACGAGTCTACAGTCCCACCAACAGTGGAGAAGGGTTCCTTCTTCTCCGCAGCCTCACCAACATTTGCCGTTGGCTGATTTTGAAATGGCAGCCATTCTATGTGGAGTGAGATGAAATCTCAATGTTTTTTCGGTTTTTTGAGACAGGTCTTGCTTTGTAGTTCAGGCTGGCCCTGAGCTCAGCCTCCAACTCTCATCACAGCAATCCTCCTGCCTCTGCCTTCTGAGTGCTGGGATTACAGGCGTGAGCCACCACGCCCGACACTGTGGTATGTGGTACTGGTTGCTGCTGGGGTGAGTCTCCACGCCCAGTATTGTATGTGGTTACTGGGGAATTGAACCCAGGCCCTTGCGCTTGCAAGACAGGTGCCGGAACCACTGATCTAAATCCCTGACCCTAAGAGGCCTTTCTTTTGACAGTGTTGATTAAAAAAAAAAGAAAAAAATATATATTTTTTTAAACTGTCAGTAGTGAATATTTCTTGAAGGCATCCAGATAGCCAAATTTAGAGGTAGGATTAAAGGAGAATTTTTTCCAGATGACCTTCCTAATTGTTTTATAATCAAAGTTAGTTTTCTTTTCACCTATCACCTGTCTAGATTTATATATTTTTTTAGCTTTATGAAGCATACAGTTTTCATTAGGTGTGAATTTATTTGTACTGCATTTTAAATCTGTTGAACAAATTGCTTTAGAAAATTGAAATTATAGTTCATAGATTGCATTTTTGAAAGGAGTAGTTCACAACACTTTTTTTTTTTTTTTTTTAGGTTTTTTTTTGAGACAGGGTTTCGCTTTGTGGTTCAGGCTGGCCCTGAGCTCAGCCTCAAACTCACATCACAGCAATCCTCCTGCCTCTGCCTCCCGAGTGCTGGGATTACAGGCGTGAGCTACCACACCCGGCACTGTGGTATGTGGTACTGGTTGCTGCTGGGCGTGAGTCTCCATGCCCAGTATGGTATGTGCTTACCGGGGAATCGAACCCGGGCCCTTGCGCTTGCAAGACAGGAGCCGGAACCACTGAGCTAACTCCCCGGCCCGTTTACAACACTTTTATTCCCACATATAGTTTGATGTCTTGACAAGAAGAGTAGTTCCGGATCTGAGTGCTGTGGAGGAGAAATAGTTCCAGTTGTTAATAGGTTAGAAACACAAGGACGCTATATGTCTTGCAACTACTAGGTGAGGACAAGATGGTCATGGCCCTTGTGCTTTCTCCTAGAAAAAAAAAAAAAACACATTTCTTTGATACTTTTATGTGTGTCATTTATTGGACTGGGCACTTTCTCCTCATAGACTTCCCAATGGGCCTGGCAGGAAGATTCTGTTGTGACACTGTTTTACAGAGAGGTAAATTGAACCCTCTGGTTATTAGGTAATTTGCCTGAGTTCACATAGGTAGAAAGTAACAAAGTGAAGATTCCAGCCAAGGTGGTTTGCTCTGCGCCTGTTACACTGCATTGTCTTTGAAGAGTCCTTTTTCTTTCTTGAGCTGCAGTTGAGAATGCCTGTAAAATAAGGAAAGCCAGACATTTTTTTTATTCTCCTCCTCATTCTGATTTTTTTGTTGGCTCTTTCAAACTAGTAAAAACAAAACAAAATTTAAAAAAAAGTGTAGAATTTATTTTATTCTTTCCCCTATTATAGTGCTTATTATGGGAGATTTAAGAAATAGAGGAATTAACTGATTTTACATCCTCAACATAAATTGAACTTTTTCTCCATTTGTCATATTTTCTTATAATTCCCTTCCATGTGTGGAGTGATGTTTTTACTAAGATTAAATCACATTATTCATCCTGTACCTGTGCATGGTTATTAGTGTGAATCTTTATGAGCAATGGCAGGGTTGAGGCCATTCCCACCTGGAAGGATTGATGACTGACTTTTGTTTTGTTTTTGTGTTTTTGATGAGTCAGTCCTTCACCCAGGAACCTGAGGGTAGAGAGGGTCCCTGAATAATAATAGAGCCCTACCAGAAAGTAAGCCAACTGCAGTGTGCTCTATAAAAGAGGAGGATAAATAGGAAAAGACAGAATCTTCCTTAGTTGAACAAGTTAAGAACTTGTTAAGTACTCCCAGGTCTGTGTTTCTGGTAAGCCCTTTTCTCACTTTGGAGGTGTAGTTTTGAGATGGTGGGCTGATGATAGAAACTCCTCACACAACTTGACCCAGGATGCTGCTTCCTGTCCCCATGGTAACCTAAGGTCTCCAGCACATACAGTAGACAAAGCAGGTAGCTGGGAACACCACATGCACTTCTATCCTGTCCAATCCTCTCTTATTTGCAGGTCCTGGCTCTTTTCTCACCTTCTTGGCTGTGAGATATTTAGTAATAGAGATGAAATTCTTTTTTTGGTTGTTGATCCCCTACAAGGTGTTATACTATGGGGACTTTTCTAACCTAAATTTGATTTGGGCTTACTTAAATTTCTTGGTTTTATTAAAGTGGTCTTTTTAATATGAAAATTCAAGAGTACTTAAGTCTTTAAACGAAAACACCAGTCTCTGTCTCATGCACTCTCTGTCTTCAGAAGTGTATTTCCCTAAAACAGTCATTTTCATCTCCTTGGTCTTTTCTCTATGGTCTTGGAATAGTAAGAAAAAGTCCCTGGGCATCTAGACTTGAGTCCCAGATTTGCCACTTGGAAGCTGTGAAGAAACAGAGGTGAGTAGATGGTCTGTAACTTGCAGTCCACCTTGAGCCCCAGCTTTAGTGAAGCAACATTTGTTTGTGGCTAGTAAGCATTCTCTTTAATCCACATATGCTAAGGAAGTTAGCACCTGTAGTATGTTATTTTGTACAGTTGTGTATTGCATAAATGTTCCTTAGTGAAGGCACCAGTTTAAGAGTAAAGTGGTAGTCAGGGGTGGTGGTATAGATCTGTAATTCTAGTGCTAGGGAAAGCTGAGACAGGAGGGTTGAAAGTTGAGCCCAGCACAGGCAATTTACTGACTAAATAAGACTTTGCTCAAAATAACAAAAAAAAAAAAAAAAAAAAAAAAAAAAAAAAAAAAAAAAAAAAAAAAAAAAAAAAAAGGAAAGGCTTAGGATATATCTCAGTGTGAAGGCCCTGGCTTCAATCCCTCATAATAAGAGAGAAAGACAGAGAGAGAAAGACCTACAGAGAGAGAGACAGAAAGAGAGAGAGAGAGAGAGAGATTAAGTAATTTTAGGATTAGACACAGTTAAATTTTCTGGGGAAGGTATATAAATATCTACTTTACTTTTTCAAATATATTAAGTTATTCTAATGTGTTTGCAGCTGGAAAACTATTGAATCCAGAGTGGCTAGCTAGCCACTTTTTCTAGTAGCTTGTGGAGAAGCAGACATCTTCAATAAGGTAATTATTTTAAATGCATCTATAGCTATGCAGTGTGCACATATGTTTATAATTACAGTTGGAGAATTTAGAATCAAGTACCAGATTTGTCTGTATTTATACATTCAACAAATGAAAAAGAAATTATTTAATATTGGCTGCTACCTTCACAAAGGTGCATTATCTCAGAGTTCACAAAGCACGCCACTTGTTAGTTGACACAACCCAAATTTGCTGCATAATATGTAGCATGGAGATTAGGTGAACGTAACCTCTCGGGCTCATCACTGAAGTAGGCAAATGCTGCTGCGTAGTTTGCCAGCATGGGGCTCCAGCATGTCTGGCCGCATGGTGGTAAGATTTGGCATGTGCAAGCTCAGGGTTTATTCTCATCTTTTAGAGAAAGAAAATTACACGTTAGTAAGTACAGTAATATTTTCAGTAAGCAGAAATAACATGCTGTCATGACATAATTTATGAGAAGTATTTAGTAAGTCATATAGAAATTTTAGAACAGTGAGCATTTTTGGCTACACTTACACTTGTTTGCCCTTAACAAAACTGAAAGCCTAACTCTAAATCTTTGACATGAGTCTTAAATTGTTTGTTAATCAATGTATTGAATGTTTTAAGTTTTCACTATAGACTTTATTTCTGGCAAAGTTAAGGAAAACAGAGAGGGTGGGTTATAGTACAATGTCCCGGTTGTGTACAATTAAACTGCTGTACACTCAGTAGCCAGCAGACCAAGCAAGTGTCTGGCTGACGGGGTGGGGAGGGGGCTGTTCTGTACAAGGAATGGTTTGTGCAATGCAGGGCTTGGCGGCTGTGGTGTTAACCCTCGGATCGTGCCTGTTCTTGATTAATAGGAAGTTTATCTAATCTGTAAGTCATGAGGGCCTCTCTCTTTTCTTTCACCTTGTCTGTTGCCTTGTCCTCTTCCCCAGCACATGCTCACTGTGTGAATCAGGGGTGATGCTTAAAGTACGCTTGGACTGGGAAAGTGATGGAGTTTTATTTGATAAGAGATTTTTGCAGGTAATTTTGAATGCTAAGAATTATTGAGATGCCTTTTCTTCATGTTAGATTTTAGAATGAGTTATTTATGTATTTTTTTTTAAAGTATTCATCCTTCTTTACTAAATACAATCTGTTTGGCTGTCTAATACTTAGTGCCAAAGTTTAAAATTTTCTGCATGTTTTACTATTGATGTTTATATTGATTTTGGCCAGAGTACACATCTTAGTGCAGTTTATTTCTTCTGTTCTGAGCTACTGTTTTATTGATGGCTAGGGCTAACCTTTTTGCAATTTAGTTCTTATCTTTTAGGCTCATGGAAGTGAATATGATGGCTACAGACAAATGGGAGAAATTAATTTAGGTTTCCATTGTGTGGAAGCAAGGTTTGATCTGTATTTGATTTAAAGCTGAGTTTATTCGTACGTTTTAGGTGTGTATTATTTTCACATTGGTCACTGAGAATTTGTACCTGTACATGATATATCTTGATTCATAATTTTTCCCATTCTCCTGCCTTCCCTTTAGCCCCTCCACCCTCATATACATAAGCTTTGTTTCCATTTTTTTCCTTTAAATTTTTTCTTTCTCATCAAACAAAGATGATCTGTATTTCTGTAGGTCACACAATTAATTCATTTTATGGTGTTAATTTGAGGATATTTTAGCACCTACCAAAAACTCTGTTAGCTGGAGCTTAGAAAATGATAGAGTGTAGATTTCTTTTGGATGACATCCAAATAGGGTTAATTGCCCTGTCAGGACTTTGTTGTAAGGAAGTTCCAAAGCATGAATACTAACACCAACATCATGTGGTCTATTAGTGGGTGAATTTACATAATTACGATTACAGGCATTGACTGATATATAAGAAATCTTTTGAGAAGGTTGATTTTGATTGTTCTTAGAGAGCATCTCTTTATTTCCTTCCAAATACATTTAATTTGTGAAGAACTTTCACTACTCATTATACCTAAGTAAGTACAGTTAAGAAAGAAAGTTGAATAATAGGAATCATGCAATGAAGAGGTTGCATATTAGGAAAGACAATTAGTTTCAAAATTGCAGAATTATGACTAATTAATTCATTGTGAGTGGAGGGCAGCACGTGTGTACCAACAGCAAAGATCACGTGTTTTACCACTGGTAGAGTTTAAAAGCATGCACTAAGTGCTTGCTGTGCTAGCAGGAGTTGTGATAAGTGTTTGGGATCCAAAGGTGACTAAACAGAGTGTGGCACTAACTCTTCTATCTCTCTCTCTCGCATGTATGTGTGTGTGTGTGTGTGTGTGTGTGTGTGTGTGTGTGTGTGTGTGTGTGTATAGAAAGGCTCTACCTAACAACTGCTTATGGACAGTCATGGTTATTGATGGTATTTCAGATTTTTTTCTTCTGTGTCTGACATACCTTCCAATACATCTTTCTTGAGAAGGTAAGTTTCTTTGTGAGTGGAAGTTTCCTGAGTTATATTAGTTTTTACATTAGCTGCAAAGCAGAAGTGGAGGTCAGAGCAATTGGAATGGAAGGAGTAAAGGACATGGTGATATTAGAGATATTTTGCTCGTCACTTTTATGGAAGATACAGCAGCAAAACTATTCTGTATTTAAACCTGTGCAGTTCCTTAGAGGTTATATGATTGAAGTTGAGTATGGTGGTACATGTTTATGATTCCAGTATTTTGGGAGACTGAGACAGGAGGATTCCAAGTTTGACTCAGCCTAAGCAGCTAAGCAAGTTAGTATTAAGTACTAAGCAACTTAGTAAGACCGTCCCAAATCCAGAGAATCTGTCCCAGTAAATAAAGCTTATACAGTTTTAGAACTAGTCTTTGAAAATATATTTTCCTTCAGCTTTGTACGAGAATATAAAAAGACAATGCCTACCAGAATATAAAAAGACAGTGTTACCTCACAAATATAAGTCAAGAGACTGTTATGTGCAAGTCCCTTTCTCCTCATTATTTAACTTTTATTGAAGAATTAGTGTATGAAACAATTAAATGTGAAGTGGGTGGCACTGTGCCTCTATGGCAGATCACAGAGGGAAAAGTGGAGAATGCCTAGGCTTGAGTATTGAGCTCGATGGACCTGTTGGTGATACTGTGATGTTGAGCCCATGTTGATGTATTGTTTTGTATTGGGGTTTAAAAAATTTTTCGCTCCAACCAGACTTGGCTGATGTCTCTGCTCAGAGAACCTCAAAACAAGTCCGAAGGCTTTTGGAAAGATATTCTGCTTCCAAGCTCGTTGAGGTTGTTGGTGGAATCTGCTTCCTTGTGATTATAGGTCTGATGCTCTTGTTTTCTTCACTGGCTATCATCAGAGTCTGTGCCCTGTTAGGAGAGGTCCTTCACTTTTCTTCTCCATCTTTAAAAGCAGCAGTGGGCTGTCAAGCTCTCTCTGTGCTTTGAGTCTCTCTAACATATTTCCCCTTTTGCCACCAGTGAGAATATGAAAGGATCTGACCTCTTTGCCTGTCCGGAAGCTTAAAAACATCATGTGATGATCATAAGAAGTGATCCTCAAACTCCACGTACCTCAAGTGCTACTGGAAACAGCAGAGGAGCACTGAATTCCAACTAGAGATGCATAGGAAAGGCTTCTGGGAGAAGGTGATCCTGGAGCTGACAGGACACCCACTTGGGGCAGTTTAGATGATTGCATATTAGCTTTGTCATTATTATCCACCTAATATTTATTGAGAACCCGCGTTACGTTCTGGTCATTTCATTGTCAAAGACTGATTTTCCTTATCATAAAATGAGGGCAAGTTATATCTTCTTTAGAGGTTATATGAATAAAAGGTCTAACAGCGCACAGAGTGCATGGGGCAGCGAAGAGTGCTGCATGCTGTATTGAAAAACACTTGAGTTTGAGATGTTGGTCACATGGGTTAATTTATATCCTTGGTCTCATATTCAACAGATACTTACAGAGGCCTAAATAGCTGAGATAGAAATAGGAAGAAGGAGTGAGATTCTTGCTTTCAGCTCAAAATTTTGAGGAGCGGGGTTTCCAAAAAACATAATAATATTAATCTCAAAGTAACAAAACATAAATCAAATTAATGCAAAATCAATGGCAAACCAAATAGCAATATAAAATCAATGTCAATGTCTGTATATTTTGAGCCATAGTAGAATCTGAGGCCAGAGGAAAAATCAGCAATACTGATTGTACTTTTTGCATTAATTTCGATGTTTGAATGTACAAATTTGTCTTGATCTTTGACTTAAATTTTGCCCCTGAGATGAATACCTTTCTTGTCTTTCCTTCTCCTTATCTTACTTATCTGGAATAAGGCTTTTCTTTGTCTATCTGCCAACCCTAGAAAGTGAGCAACAGGACATAGAAATTAAATAAATGGTGCAGAAAATTTAATCAGGGTTGAACTTTTCTTGGGATATTATTTTGACTGCATCTAAGTATTATTTTAAGTTAACATCCTGACATTCTTGGTAGTTTTTCAATTTCCTTATTTATTAAAAAAATTGTCAGGAATTGTCTGGGTGATTACTTATATTAAAAAGTATGTCCTGTGTTTGGCATATGAAATTCCTTTTTATTTTGGAGTTGCTTTAAACCACCTCGGATATTAACAGAGTCCTGCTACAGTGTTCTGATAATAACAAGTCCATAGTTTTTGATTTTGGTTTAATTCCTTTTTGATTTCAGTGGTATTATAATCATTCTTTTCAGCTATTGCCTTCTATTATGCATGCTCCCAGTAATGTAAGTGGTTAGGGTAATTGCAACATAATATCGGAATGCCTTTTTAATTTTAAATCTTTTCTGTGTTTTCCTTCCACAGACTTGTCAGACAGGACTAAAATTTGCCATGGTCTGGGCATTATTCCTGTGATGGATATTGAGCAGCTTGATTGCTGTGTTATTGCTAACATTTTAACATTTCTGAGAAGTGCGGACCAAGATTGACACTGCTGTTCTGAATGTATTCCAAAGAGTAGACTTGGTCTAAGAATAGACAGTTGGGAAAGGGAAGTTTTGGAAGCATGGAATTCATCTAAGGTGACACAGAAGTCTCTAACTTCAGTGAGTAGTCTTAGAACTGTTAAGACACAGTTGTGAGACTAATTCTTTTCTTTCACTGTACAAACTAACAAATGCCCTATTTCTATAAAACTAACGTACCTCTGTTTTGTAGATATTCTTAAATTGTATACAATGCAAACATCTAATTATTAGTTCAAATTATGAATAATTATAATAGGAAGTCCATCAGGGAGATAGTGTTACTGACCTGAGGATATGATTGTTCCCATTAGAAATCATTTTGAATGACTTTGAGAATTAAATTACTAATGCCATGAGTATTTTTCTTAATAATTTTAATTATAAAATTTTGGTATTAATTTCTTTACCCATTTGAGAATCATACTTCACATTGATATGATAATACATTTAAGTAAGATAAATGCAATTATAATTTAGCCAAAGGGAAAAAAAATCTACCTGTTCAGTTGAGTCACCTTTTAAAACGTCAGTTCTAAATTGACATGACCAGGAGAGTAATGGGAATAATTAGAACTGTTAGATGCAGCTCTGATTAGCAGGGAATTTGAACCTGTACTCAAGACTTCCGCTCTGTGTGACTCAACAGCTCTGTTTACTGTACAAAAGCAGCCACTTTGTGGGAAGCTTTTAAAAATAGGCACCTTATTAATATATTTATTTAAAATGGCGAGTGCCTCTGTCTACCTCAGGAAACAAGCAGAAAGTCGATGCCACTATAAGCAACATAATAGGCTTATAGCTTGGTTTTGTTTATGTACATTTTGCAGGTATTTGAGGAAACAGTAATGGATAAATAGAGGGAAATATTAAAAAAGCATGTAACTCTCCAAGGTTTGATTGTTTATACAGAAATTTGAGGTGGATTTGAATCCATCAGGCTCAAGTTTATTAATATTAAGCCACAAACACGCCATTGATTTTTTTAAAATATACTTTTAAGAAGGTTAATATTTGATCTTTCCTAAACCCAAATAGTAGTGCCCAAAGGGAGACAGTGGCCTAATATTTTATTTCTAAGGACTACATGCAAGAGGAAACATTTTGGACAATGATGTGGAATAATGAATATAAATTAAGGCAAAAGTCCACTAGTTTGGAGAACCAACTTTAAATTCCCTCTCAAATTTCCCCTTACTAATTTACTGGGTTTCATTAGCTTACAGTGGTTATTTTTATTTTTGTCTTCCTTAAAAATTTCCAGTAGTTCTAATTAAAACAGTACAAGCTGGCCTTTTTTGTCTGTTGCATTCATTTGTAAGCTTCAAAAGGACAAATGGCAGAAATTAATGTGTCCCCTTGAGTTAGCATGGCAGGGATCAAGCTCTAGGGTCACTTGCTAAACAATCAAGTGCCTCTGTCAGTCACTGAAGTGCATCTTCCCCAGTGGTGAGCTGTAAATGTAGATGTCATAGAGGGGTAAAATTTTGTCCTGCAGTCATAGCTGCTTGGTGAGACTTCTCTTCCTTCAACTTGGTTGAGGAGGATGTTTCTTAAGCATTTTGATTTTATGAGAAGCATTGTAGATTTTGTGATCTGACTGAATGATAGCGACGCCCCTACTCTGCTGTAGTTGGGATCTTGAGTGTTCTAGCGGGTGTGTGTGTTACAGAGTCGGTCCCAGTGTGTTGCTATTGGGAGATATGAGATCTTAAGAGGCAGGGCCTAATGGGAGGTCTTCGGATCAGCCACAAGTGTCCCTGCAGGAGCAGTCATACCCCAGCCTTCCTTGTTTTGCCTTCTGTTCCTGGCTAAGAGAAGAGCTCTTTGGCTTTACTGAGGGCTTTATCATAGTGCTGCTTCACCACAAACCCAGAAGCAGTTCTCCACATGAAACCTCCAAAACTGGCAGCCAAAGTAAAATTTTCCTACATAACAGTTATTTCAATTGTTTGTTACAGTGATGGGAAGCTGTCAGGTGTGGACACGTGAATGCGTGAGAATTTTCAACAGTTACTTATTTTCTTCAAAGACACAACACGTTGAGTTTTTTTAAATTTTAGTGTTAGATGATGAGTTTAAGAATAAGTAACATTCTCAGAGGCAATTAGAATAAATTGTTGGTATAATAGGAAAATCTCATGGTTAAAAATGTGCTCATTCATATGGAGTGAGAATTTTAAAGTATTTGTAATAAATATTTCAATGTTTTGAGATGATTTTGGCAAGCTGGAGCCAACTGTGATTATTAATTGTTTTAATACCATGGTGGCTATTTTATCAACACATTGACCATTGATCATTCCCTCAGTAAATTGAAATATGTCACACAGAAAGATGTTGGATGAATGCTTGCTATATGGATGAGTTTGGCAGCAATCGTAAAGCTTATAGTGCCCACTGTATAAAATTGTGCCAGATATTTTGTGGACACCAGTTGAATGGGAAATATGTTTGTTCTGACCAGTGGGATACAAATTGAAGAGATGTTTTAAACTTGATTGATGTCCATTCTTGTCAGGCTTCCCACTCATTAACATAGCAAAGTTACAGTTGAAGCCAAGAGGGTGATGGGCAGATACTATGAGTTAAATTGAGTCAAACACCAGACAGAAGATGCTGGGCCCATTAGTATCAAGACCTGCCTTTTCCAGTACTGGAGCAAGTAGATGAAACTTTATCCTTAATCATTATGATTTTGAGGTTTCTGTTTACTTTTGCTGAACTTAATCCTATTTTAGGAGATGATGAGACAAATTTTATAACCATTGGCCAGGATGGCTAAGTTAGTTGCATAGTGAATGAAAGGTCTATGTGTTAGAAATAGCTGGGGTGTAATTAATATGGCAAAGATCCAAGATTATCTACCTTTGTGTGATAGAAACTTCTAGGAAGGAATCCAGGAAGAATGACTCAGAAAAAAAGCTAGAGGGAAAAGAAAGAGATGTATTCTACAGTTAACTCTGAAACCAGTAGAACCAGAATTGCTCCATGAGCCCTAGTATCCTAAAATTGTGCAAGAGTGACTGATTATTACAAGGAAATGGAACATGTAGAGTAAGTGGCTTTGTAAAGCGTTTTCTGGTGATTGACACATTTGCATGCATGTAAATCATGGGCGGAATCACAATGCAAATTTGAGTTCTGCTTCCTGCTATGCACATAATAGGTATTTAGAAGGCAAACTATCTTCTGCTACTCATGGAAATTCTAGCTGGTCCCTTGATTTTTCTAGAACTAGAAAATCATAATCTTGGTAAATTGCTAACATGGTCTCATTTGAGAATAAACCTTTGCTTCTGGTGGACTTTGCTATAGGAAGGAGTCTGCATTCTGGAAAAGGGTGTGTGATGGGTTTTCATTCATTGAGCAAATATTTAGAAGTGTACCACGTGGAAGGCAGAGCTCTAGGCTGAGGTGTGCAGTAGCCACAGAACAACCGTGACTGCTTTTTTTCTTCTTTGCCATATCTGCTCTCTTTTTCTGGCTGCTGTCGTAGACTCTTCTGAGGTATAAGAACAGTGAAAGTGCCCATAAGGAAGGTCTTCGTGTGTTGCAGATTGAAACTGGTTTGTATAGTCTGGACCTCGCCGAGGTTCAGAGCTGACTAATTTTCTCATGGAGTTGGCTGGATTCATCAGAGCCTTCCGAACTTCCTGCGGGAGTCTTTCACCCCAGGTCCTTGAGGTGTTTTGTTTTTCCCTCTCACACCACCCCTTGTCTTCTGTTATGTAAGGCCACAGAGTTCTCTATCTGGTCCTTCCTCGAATGGGATCAAAATGGTGCCTCCCTACCTCTTCCCTGTACCAGACCTGCTGGTCCCCAGGGGACACTCCCCTGTCTTGACCAGCTGTTCTTGGGAGAGGAAACCAAATCTTGGTTCTTCTCAGCTGTGTTATATTTCCTGAATTTGCCCGATGCTTCTCAGATTAGAGGCACCAGTAAAAGGTCACTTCTGAACTCCAAGGTAATATAAAACGCTCTTGATGGTGTTTTTACAAAGAAATTTTAATATTTATTTTTATTTATTTTGCAGTAAGAGGGCATCATCCCAGAGATCTGTGCGTGCTAGCCCAGTGCTCTACCACTCCGTGTCAGGCCTCGCCTTCAAAGCCCGTGCTTCACAGGTTCTATCACCTTACACTTTTGCCCACTAAATTCATAAGGAGTCAAGTACTTTTAGCCACCTTGAAATTTGCATTTTGGGGCCGGGGAGTTAGCTCAGTGGTTCCGGCGCCTGTCTTACAAGCGCAAGGACCCGGGTTCGATCCCCGGTAACCACATACCTATATTGGGCGTGGAAACTCACGCCCAGCAGCAACCAGTACTACATACCACAGTGCCCGGCGTGGTGGCTGACGCCTGTAATCCCAGCACTCGGGAGGCAGAGGCAGGAGGATTGCTGTGATGAGTTTGAGGCTGAGCTCAGGGCCAGCCTGAACTACAAAGCAAGACCCTGTCTCAAAAAACCTAAAAAAAAAAAAAAAATCATTTTGGTTTGCACCTTGCTGTGTCTAATACTCATCTTTAAGCCCTCAGTCCAAATTTATTTTAACATCCAGTTATATAGGCTTTTAAAATGTAGTAATAGCTCATTTGTACTTTCTTCCAAAAGAACTTTTCTAGGAGTAGTGATTTGTTTACTATTTTTATTTTTTTATTTTTATTTTTATTTTTTTTAGGTTTTTTGAGACAGGGTCTCGCTTTGTGGTTCAGGCTGGCCCTGAGCTCAGCCTCAAACTCACATCACAATCCTCCTGCCTCTGCCTCCCGAGTGCTGGGATTACAGGCGTGAGCCACCACGCCCAGCACGGTGATATGTGGTACTGGTTGCTGCTGGGTGTGGGTCTCCACACCCAGTATTGTTATGTTGTTACCGGGGAATCGAACCCGGGTCCTTGCGCTTGCAAGACAAGCGCCAGAACCACTGAGCTAACTCCCCGGCCCTTGTTTACTATTTTTAAATTTTAATGCTTGACTGAATTATATCTAGAGAGAGATCAGTAAGTACATTTCTGTTTCTTATCTGACCTTCCTTACCTTCCAGATAGTAAAGATGCAGTCACATAAGAGAAACTTAGCCTAAGATAATGATTTAAATTCTGTTTTCATGTCGAATATGGAGGCTGTGGGATTCTCCCTGTGTCTGCATTCCTGGGTATATGAGGGAGGAACTGGGATATTGGGAGGGAACAAGAGGTCCTCAGGTCTAAATGAGTCCTCAGGATTTTTATTAGTTCCTGTGACTTCCTTAATGACAAACAATTGGTGAGATGCCAGCAGCTGTGTTTTGCTATTAAGGGAATCTGGGCGGATCTCTTCCCTTGACTCCCAGAACTTCCAGCCTTCTTGTATTTTTAGTGCATATATTCCCCACTGGGGGACGTGATAGTCCCTGGTCCACCTCATGTCATGTGGATGCCATCATTAACCTAGTACAGCGAAGGATGGTTGTTTGTGCCTCTCATATTTTGGGACCATTT
>PVIR01031707.1:0-18324 GCA_004026965.1 Petromus typicus
AATAGAATTGATGGGATTTGGGAGCATTACTGGCACTTGAACCCAGAGGTCTGACACTCAGTTACATCCAAGGCCCTTTTAAAATATTTTAGGCTTGAGACCTAGGCTTGTCGAGATAAGCAGATGGCCAAGATTTGCCTGAAACTTGTGATCCTCTTGCTTCAGCTTTTTTATAGGAAACATTACTTGGAAGATGAATGATTTCCTCCAGTTCTAGTTGAACTATAGGAATAAGATGTTATTTAATTCATGGATCTTCACCAGAATTATATTGGGTTATGTAATTTTAAAAAATTAAATTATAAGGCTGAGTGTGGTGGTGCATGCCTGTAATCTCAGCATTCAGGAGGCAGAAGCAGAAGGGTTGCTGCAAGTTCAAGGCTAGCTTGAGGTACACATAGTGAGTTCATGGCCAGCCTGAACTATAAATTTAGATCCTGTCCCCCTAAATCAAAAAAGAATTTGAATTACAGTGGATTCTTGGCTTACAGACTTATCTGTTCATGAGGTCTGGTTGTAATTCAACCAGCCTTTAGAGTCTCTCTACACAGCCTTCTGAGTCTCTCTCCTGCACACAGGTAGATCTGTGTCTTTAGAGAGATATGAGCCAGGATTTCCCAATGAACCTGACCCAGCAAAAGATGCTGTCATGTTCCTTCCAGAACATTCTAAGTGTTAAATCTGTATCTGAGAACATCTGGAAGAACAAGAAACTGGCATTCAGCTTGCACCTCAAGACATTGGTCATAAGATAAAACTGAGCCCAAGTTGTTCGTATGCTATGCTGGTCACAACTCAAGGGTTCATTGTACATCTTTATCTTGATTGTAGCACATCTTGCTTTTTGTATCATATACAAACTTGGAAAAAAAGCAAAGTTTAAAATGTTTCATATTATAAAACACTTCAAAAAACAAGCTACTAAAACAAGTTAGCAATTTTCAAAGCTCATATGATCAAGAAAAATTCTTACTGGAACCAGTCAAGGACATGCCTTATTACATAACTGAGCTATGACATTTTCAAAGGTTAGTTGCATTGAGTTATATTCTTCTAAGTTTTGAAATTTTCCCCTATCATAATGTTAATCAACCCTTGATGATGTATACTGTTTTGAAATCACTGGACACTATAAACTTAACAGATTCGCCAAGAAGAATCAAAGTTGTAAGGCAAATTCTGTCTTAGAAATCTAATATCATAAAATAGGATAAAAAAGAAAATGATTGGTGGGGGAACTGGGCTCATTTTAACCTTACTGGTGAGGATGTAGCCAATCACATGTTCTAAGTATACTTTCAAGAATAAGCATATGGAGGCCACTAAGGAAATATGAAGAACAAAACATAAGCACAAGCCTAAAAAGAATTATCAAAAACAAAATATCACAGTTAAAAACAAAGACTGATAGAGAATTAAGAAAAACAGAAATTAGAAGAGAATTTATGTCACTACAAACACAAAGTATATGCTGAAGTTTTTTTGTAAATACCACAGTATATAGCGATTGTAGTGTGAATTTCAAATGAATAGTGTTGAAAGTCCTCTGCAGCTTTGTAGCACCTTGTTAGCCCAGCATGCAGGCAGAGTAATTGTTCTGATTAACAATAAGATCAGCTACTCTATCTCCTTACTTTGGCATATCACTGTGTATCTTGATTACTTTTCCCTTTGATGCTATAAAAGTTGCCAATTTTTCCTCACACATCTTCTTTGAAAATATTGGGCCAATAGGAATCTTGGGTCGGATATAGAAGATAGTAACAGATTCTTGAGAGGAGAAAACCCAATATCATGGTATTTGGGAAATAACACGTCAAGTTTACGAATTATGGAATCTCAAAAGTGAGCAATGAATTGATCAGTAATGCATTTATCACTGAGACAGAAACTGCTGAGAAGGAAAGAGCTCAGTATCGTGATCTCTCACTCATGAAAGATATCCAGTAGCACAGCCTTAAACTAACAGTGTTTAAAGATATCTCTGGTCACAGTCATCAGGACCAATGAGTGTGTGAAGAGTATTCATTGAATTAGATGAATGCGATTCGATCCTGTCTTGAAAGATACGATGCACACAGTCATACTTAATATGCTTATCAGAGGCAAGGAAGAGATACAATCCTTGAACAAGAATGGGCTTTAGAACTGAAACACTTGCCTTTTCCATCAAATTTTCTTACTTAAAGTTGGAAGGTTTATGATTCCTGACTGGAACAGGCTCTGCTAGGAGATACTGACTTGGGTCTATAAACACAGGTAGAGAATTCATTTGTAATACTTTCAGGTTACTGTGATGATATTTAGCCTGGTAAAAGTGCTCACAGAAGGACGATGTTGGTGTATATAGTTTCTTGATTCATGAAATTGAATAAAAGTATGGATAGTCTGATAGTTGATGTCTAGATCCAGAGTTCCGGAGTCATCAACAGATTCACTAAAAGTAACATGGAGTCATGAATGACACCATTTTCCCTGACATAGTTAATGTGAAAATTTTGTCAAAAGCTATTGATGAAAATATTCCATTTTGTGAAATAGATCATGCAAAGTTCTCTAAAGAAAAGACCCCGTGCACTTTTCATCACTCCTTGTCATCTTTTACTTGGTGATATTTTCTCTAGAGTGGACATTTAAGGTTCAGTAATGTGGTTGGCAATAAAACAAACAAACTGGTAAGCAAACTGGTATCTGACCACCAGTTCACTGTGATTTGACGTGATTCCACTGAATGTCAAAAAGTGTGTGCTTGGAAGGAAGTGCCTGTTTTTGATAAGGCTGTCCTGATTTTTAGGTCCACCATACACAGCATTTATGCCATTGCGAGTTCTTGTTTTAAATTTTAAAAATTAACACAATATCTGTATATATTTATGGAGTAAAATATGTAGGAGGAATTATTTGTGTTAGTGCTCTACATATTTATCTTTGTAATTAACAACTGACCTACTTGATAGTATCCACATGAGAAAAATATCACTTTTCTTTGAACATTCATTGAGATGATGTTCAAATATTCCTCAATTATGGTAACTGGTTGAAAGCTGTGGGGTTTTGTATAACTACAAGAATTGGAAGATTTCATATATTCGCTTTTATTATGAAATATGTTTATTTTTCTCCATTTTCACGGTGTATGTGGATCAGTGGGAAGACTCATCATATGGTCTCCACTTTGAAATCTGTGCTCACGGCTTGTTCAAGATGCATGAAAATGAATGCAGTCCCCTTTGGCCTGATATCTAATTTTCAGTTCTAAAGTTTTATCTGTTTATTTACTCACTTATTCACTTACTTACTTACTTGGTACAGGAGATTGAATCTGGGGCCTCACACATGCGAGGCACACCCTCTACAGCTGAGCTACATCAGAGGCCTGCTCTTCAAAAGAATTCTACTAAAATGCTTTCTTTCTTTCAAATCAGAATTATTTAGAAACCAAACTCATTGTTGAGCTTTCCCTATTCTTTTATACTTGAAAGGTTCCTGTCCATAATTGGGACATATGATATGACTTCCGGTTCATGTATATTTTGGGTAGTGAGGCTCTGAAAGTAAACAGTATATTCATTGCCTCAAATTTTCCTCATTTCTCACTGATGAGTACATTCAAATTTCTCTCTTCCATTTTGAGTGTATAATGCATTGTTATTATGCTATATATATATATATATATATATATATATATATATATATATAGCATAATATATATATTGCTCCCTAGAACACCAGAATTTGTGTATGACTTCAAGTCTTTCATTTTATGCTATTTCTTGTGCCATGGGCTACAGGAAGTGCTATTACTACAGCTCCTTATAGAAGTAAACCAAGAATGAGCATAGACATGCTCCATTCTGCAAGACATCACCTGTCTTTGAGTGTCTTTGTGAAGTGTTGTCAATTTAAAAATACAGTGCTCAGTGCCATCTGGCAGAAAGGCAGGCATGTAAAAAATATGGCATGTTCTCATCCACCTTAGTCACCAAATCCAGCACCGTGTGGCTCCTGGTTCTTCTCCAAAGTTGAAATTACCATGAAAGGTGAACATTCTGAATTGACTCAAAATGCTCAGGCAGCTACCAGAGCACAAGCGAAAGAGGACTTCTGGAACTGCTTCAGAAAGCAGCGAGAATCATGGGAAAAATGCATCCAAGATGGGGAGGTATTTTGAATGGGGTTAGTTGAAATGTGTCTCTTATGGTAAGAAATTTTTTAAAGCATTCACTGTATCTAGTCATGTCTCACACACACGAGGAGCACTGTCACTTTCCTCAAGCTTGAGGATTTTTTGGTTTTGAGAGATAATCATATAGTCAACAAGAACATGCTACAAACCTCCTGAATGGCAGTCCTTGAGCAGGAATTTGAGAACTCTTATTTCCATCCTGGGTTTCATTTTGGGTTTGAGAAAACCACTTGAAATAAACTTACACAACTTAACTAAAGGATGAGCTTATAAAGAGCAAATGCTAGTCTACTGAGCTATATGTCAGGGACACAGGTTTCCTGATGGCTCGCATTAGAGTCTTATGCCTGCCTCTCTTCTTTTCACTTTATCAGACTCACTAGGCAAGCATTTTACTCATTTGTGGTTCCACTAAGTACTGATATTGAGGGTTCCTGCCAAATGACAGCTCTACACACTGATATTCAGTGACAAAATGTTTGTTACTGGGGCCAGGGATTTAGGTCAGTGATTCTGGCATCTGCCTTGCAAGCGCAAAGATCCAGGTTTGATCCCTGGTAACCACATACAACAATGCCAGGTGTGGTGACTCATGCCCACCAGCAATCAGTACCACATATCACAGTTCTGGGCACGGTGATTCATGTCTGTAATCCCAGCACTCAGGAGGCAGAGGCAGGAGTATTGCAGTGAGTTCAAGGCTGAGCTCAGGGCCAGCCTGAACTACAAAGTGAAACCCTTTCTCAAAAAAAACAAAAAACAAAAAACAAAAAAACTTTGTTATCACTTAACTCAGATGTGATTGTCACGAATGACATGCTGATTTACCCATATAGTCTTCAGTACTTATCTGCATCTTTATGTGAAGCAAGACAAAAATAGTAATACAAAATGTGATCATAAGAGCTTCATTCTGCTTGATATATATTGGAAAGATCTTGAGAATTTAAGTATATTAACAACAAATCCAAAATGAGAGATAAAATAATTTGCTATTACCATTAAGTGTAAAATGATTGCATTGAAGCTATGAGTCAGATAAGGATTCACTTGCTTAATAATGTGAATGTTATGTTTACAGAATACCAAAAGTGTTGCAATGTGTGATTATAGAAACGGCCTGCAGTGAATACTGAGAGATGTCCTGTACCTGGTAACTAATTCCTGACATAGCTATAGCATTGAGCATCTAGTTGCAAATTTCAAATGAAATTGGACAGGCAGATCACTGAAGTAGCCTTGCTGAATGAAGTAGAAGACAGGATCAATAGGGTGTATGACAGTTTGCCTAGCATCAGAGCCACCCTTTGAAGACATGGCCTCTGTATTATGTGTCAATCACATATGGAAAGACACAGCCTGCTATAACTCCTGCAACATGACATTCTTGGGATATTTCCATATCAACCACCCAAAGAAGTCTAAAATATTCAGGCCTGATGAGATACAGAGTTGCACATTTTGACACAATTTAATGTAAGTTCAGAGTGGACAATCACACATCTAACCCGAGGAATTAGGGGGACAAATATTAAATATTAGATGTTTAGAAAGGAATGCACTGAAATGCATAAAAAAAGAGAAAATCAACTTTCAACAAAAAGGGAGAGAATACTCAGGTAAAAGAGAAAATATATAAAACAAGTGATTCCTGACTTGCTTAAGTTATGAAAATGCAAAATAGGTTTTAAAAGATATGACATAAAATGATAGAATAAGGGATAAACCAATGTAAAAAAACACAAACAGAATTTTGAAAGATTTATACATTTCCAAATGTACACAAAAGGAAAATAAACTCCAGATGCTTGAAGACCTTGAAAGGTTTTTGAAGTAAAGTGGAACAAAAAAACGGTGTTTCAGTACAACTGGGAAAATACAACAAGCACGAGTCATAGAGTCAGGAAATGGAGCTCATCTTCATGAGTGGTGTCTTTCTGTAGCATGTGACCACACAGCTGAAACTGTTGGAAGGAAGTCAAGGGTGAAGAGCATTAAAAGACTGGGCTCCAGGAACATGGAGGGAAGGCCCTCAATCCCAAAACGGGAAAACCCCAGCAGAGTCTGACACAGAATGAGAGGGCCAGGTCCTCCCGGGAACCCACCAGGGCTCTGACCCTTGACTTCTACCTTAATTCCCAGGCAACTATGCCTAAGAGGCCCTCTGAGCCAAGAGCCTCGGACAGAGGGAAGAGGGCAGATAAAACAGCAACGCTGGGCACACTGAATACGGGGAAGACACACCAGACACCATGGCAGGCACAAGAGCAAGGCGCAGCTAAGAGAATCATCCAGGTCTCAGAAGAGGATGACATCAAGAGGGTAGAGGGAGATGAACACTTAAAAATCATGGCCAATGTGATGTCAATAAGGCTGAGGTGAGGGCCAGGGATTTAGCTCAGTGGTTCTGATGCCCATCTTGCAAGTGCAAGGGCCCGGGTTCGATCCCCCGTAACCACATACCATACTGGGTGTGGAGGCTCACGCCCAGCAGCAACCAGCACCACATACCACAGTGCCAGGCGTGGTGGCTCACGCCTGTCATCCCAGCACTCGGGAGGCAGAGGCAGAAGGATTGCCGGGATATAAGTTTGAGGCTGAGCCCAGGGCCAGCCTGAACTACAAAGTGAGACCCTGTCTCAAAAAAATAAATTTAAAAAAATAAGGCTGAGGTGAAGGGACAGTAGGTGTGGAGGAGCGTGGTTCCCTGCTTTACCTTCCAGTGCGCTCAAGAGAAGCCCGCCTGGGCTATGAAAGGAACTCCACTGACAGGCACCCTTGATGGTACAGTCTTGAGACAGATTCTAGTTACTAATAAAGAGACAGAAAGAGAAGCACGTGACTGGCCACAGGACAGCTTGAACGTACTGAGAAACAAGCTTATGCTTATAAGTGCTCAGAAACACCATATGAAATTTAAGAATTTAAGGGTGAATAGGGTGTGCCCGAGGCTGGATGGGCCTACTTTCTACGATCTATCTGAAGTTGCCTTATCCCTCTAGTCCCGGAGACCAGGACCACAATTCCTGGGATCCACGCCTTCTTGGGGAGATGTTTGGTCAGAGAAGCTTCCTAGACATGGTGGGAAGCTCTGATTTCCCTCTGCTGGGGGAGAGGCTGTGTTCCAGGGCATGCTGAGGAGATTTGCGGGGTCAGGTGCGTCCCTGGGGGCCCTTATTCCAGCCAAGGCCGAGGGTGGCATAGGCAGAGCAGTGGGAGGGCAAAGACGGCAGCAGCAGCAGCCTCCCCAGCTAGGAGCTGCAGAGAGCCAGAGCCTGATCTCCAGGTGGAGCTGCACAAGGCTGTGCCCAGCCGCAGCCAGTTGCGTGCCAGTGATCAGAGTGCCAGAGCCAGAGCCCTCTGTCCTGCCCCACCCGGTTGGGAGCCAAGGAAGGCTGGAGTCGTGGCTGGGGTCGGCGCCTCACCCAACTGTGGGCTTTCTGCACCCCAGCAGCGATGGACCCCGAATCCACGAGGCCCCGTGTCCGACAGTGCCGCGCCTTTGGGCTTCTGGCCCTCGCTGGGGTCCTGCGCGGGACGTGTGAGGGTGAGGCCCGGCGCTGGCCAGGGCTCCCTGTGAACTGAGAACCGGTCTTCCTGCCTTCCAGCCAGGTGACGCAGGAACTGGCTTCTTCCTGAAGGGGGCAGTATTCCTAGAACACTGTCCTTTACTGGTTGGTAGAGGAAGCCCCGTGTTTGTGTGTGCCTGTTCAGCCCCATTCTCCCGACTGTGTGATAGGGCTGCTTGGCAACTTCTGTTAGGATAATTTGTTCTTGCTTTGGTAGCCCATCTCCTGACCATGTGCTTGTGAGCTTCCCATCTGCTCCCTGAGTGTGACTGATCGTTAAGGTATTATACTGATATGGAAATGGACCCATTTGTTGGGACATTTCCTGAAATATACCTAGACTGCTTGTGAGCTTCACAGTCCACTCCGAAGTTGGAGAGCTGTGGTCTGAGGGAAATGTGTAAAGGTCTTCACCCATAAGAGCTGGATATTTGGCCTTTGTATGTTCCTGAGATACAGAAAGAAGGAGAAGAAGATGGTCTTCTGAATGCAAATGACTCTGTAACCCTACATTAGTATCTGCTCTGCCTGCAGCTTCACAGAGTGCCTGGCCTCTTGTACCAGGCCAGGACTAAAGTTGGTGTCATTGCAGATGTGCAAATGCACACAGCTTCCATGGAGTATCCTTTGTCCACGGACAAAGCGCCTGGTCCTTTGTAATTCTTCTAGATTTCCAAAAACAGAGTTTTTGGAAGCCTTTCCTTAGGACTCAGGGTACCCAACATCACCCATGAGGTAGAACAAATTCTACAAGTATGTTCTTCTACATTTTTTTCAGTGCTATTTTGTTTTCTGACAAGATTTTTTCACTTACATATCAAGGGTCTGAATCTTGAAGGAGTGTTTGTAAATGAGGCACCCGAACTTCCCTCTGCTTGCTTGGCTTCTTATTCTGTCCAAGACAGTTAGTGAGTTAGTCCTCATGTCTTCCCTCTGTTACTTCATGATTCTTTATGTGAGGGTGTTCCTATTTCAACATTGTTTTTTTGGAGGTTGACCCTTAGATCATTTGAATGACAGATACAGTATGTTCTTGAAGAGTATGTTTTCATTTGATAACTTCTACAAGGATTTTGTCATTTATTCTTCTCAAGACTAAGTAAGCCCATTAATCTCAGAGAACAGTTATTTTTGAAGGTTGTTTGACCCAGAATTTTTCCCACAGAAATGTCTTAATTGCCATTATATTTACTTATTTTCTGTTTAAAATTAAGCATACATGTAATTAATGCCTTTGAAAGACTAATGCAAAAAAAAGATAGTGAGTTCAACACCAGTATGGGACACACAGTAAGTTCTTGTCTGGAAAAGCAAAAGAAAGAGTCTCATTTTCTTGGAATTGCTATAATTCATTTAATTTCAAAATGGTCTTTTCTTTTCTTTTCTTTTACCACATCATCTTATTTTAGATTTTTATATTGACCTAATCACTACTGTGCTTTCTAGTGTAAATTCTTGTGTTTGGGAGTTACTGACACAAAGGCTTTCACAGTCATGTGAAAAGTATAACTTTTTTGGCTTCTTAGAATCTATACAGTGATTTTTTCTGAATTATTATTTGTTGCTCCAAAAACAGGAAAGTACATAATCACCTTGATTATGAGCTTTTTGTTTTTGTTTTTCTGGTTTCCAGTTAGGTTGCCATACCTAGAACACGAATGAAAAAGTGATTGTGCCTTATTGGCCACAAATTCTTTTCCAGTTGCAGAGAGGGTATCCAGGCCTTTCTACGGTATTTTTTTGTATATGATTTTTGTTTTGTTTTTGGTTGGTTTGTTTCTTTGTCTGAGACAAGGTCTCACTATGTATTTCAGGCTGGCCTTGAACTCACAGCAGTCCTCCTTCCTTGCTCACCTGTGTGTTGTCCACATAGGCAGAGGGCCCAGCTCAAGCTTCTAGTGTCTTTTTATCTGATATCATTATAATTTGTTCATGTGGTATCTCTGTATCATTCTTCCTCTGTATCCATGAAGGACAATCCTAATTGCTCTTGATGTGGTCTTTGATTGTCTGAGTCAAGTACAAGCAACTGTATGCTGTCAAGTCTGTGTGACACTAATTACGTTTTGTATTTTATTTCCTGGTTTTCTTAGCCAGTCAACTTGAAAATTAAAATTTCTTAGATTTTCTTCCTTCATGGAAAGCCTCATTCTTGTATGGGTTTTATCTCTTAGGAGTCCCCACAAATTTTCAGAGGGAAATTGTAAAATAACCTCCAATTCTGTCAGGTAGAAGACCAACATGACATTTTGAAATGTATCCAGAGAAATATGTTTTTCTTAACAAGTGCAAACATCAAAAGAAATTATTTACCCAGAGACTTACTAATTTGGACTTTATGAGAATAAACAGACCTGGGGAAAGGGGCACATCCGCTCCCAGCCTACTGTGGTCCTCTCCATGGGGAAATGAGAAAATACCCAGTCCAGCCCACTGTACTGGACAATGTGAGTGAAGGGAAATACTGAAGCATAACCCCTCCTCCCAGCCTTTCAGTCCCTAAAAGGGTGTAGGGGGAGCTGAGAAGAAGCCCCTTTAAAGGTCTTAGTCCAAAAGCATAGGCTGATTGACAGATTGATACTTAATCCCAGGAGTATAAAAAACTTTCTTCAACTTCAGGCTTTTCATAATACAGAAGAGCATACAATGGAAAGACTTGTATACTTCAGGTATTTATGAAGTCTGTAGTGAAACCCAAAGGAAAAAAAAGAGACAGAGAGATGAGAACGAGAACACCAGAGGACATTTTAGCTATGAAAAAGCTCTAGAGAATGGTAAGTACAGCCTACCCCTCAGTTACATAAACCTAATGTCTCACAAAATCTAACCAGCTTATTCATTTCACATCATTTTGCTTTCAACAACAACAAAAATAAAATACAAGCCATGCTTAAGAAAAAACTAAGACATATACACAGACCAATCACTGGAATCAAATGCAAATATCGTATAATCTGCAGTCACTGGAATGGTTATGCCATATGAATGTAAAACAAGAGGATAAATACATTAAGGGGTCTAAAAGAAAAAATAGGCAACATACAAGACCATAATTAATGTAGGAAGAATGACAGAAATTCTAAGAATCAAAAATAAAAGCTAGAGGTAAAGCACCATAGAAAAATGGTGAACTGCTTTAATGTGCTCATTAATATGCTGGAGGTGGCTAAAGTAAGATTTGGGAAACTTGAAAAAATATCAATTGGAATTTCTCAAACTGAAATGCCAGGAGAGAAATCATAAAAAGAAATAGATATTCAAGAACCACAAGACAATTATAGAAGGTGTGACAAGTGCATAATGGGAACACAAGAAACAAAATAAAGACAAAAAGGAGAAGAAATATTTAACACAATGATGAGTAAGAATCTCTGCTGTGTGTGAAGGTGGACCGCGAGGGAGGTGCCTGCTTTGATGTTTTTCCAGAGTGTTTTCTCCACTGTCCCTCCCACCCCAGAACACCCTGGTCACAACCATTGCTCATTCCTGTAACTCCCTGGGCCACTGCTCTCTGTGTCTGTTTGCAGGTCCCTTTTTAAAAACTTGCAAATATCAAACCAACACCGCAGAAAGTATGCAAAAGACCTGTATAAAAAAATGAGGCTAGCATCGCCAAAGAATCCAGAAGAAAAAGCGTCTCTAACTGGATGAATAATAAACCAAAAGGGAAACGTAATGCAATGATAGGATTCAGTAAATATCCTTTAGTAAGTATTTCAGTGTAAGTCATCTTAACTCTCCAATCAGAGGCCACAAAGTAACAGATTAAAAAGCAAAACCCAACTATATGTTACCTACAAGAGACACAGCTTATCCACAAAAAACAGACTGAAAACAGGAGCCTGAAAGCACACAGGACTAGCTATCCTATTTTCACATAAAATGGACTCAACCCAAGACTGATTAAGCCACTCAGCAGTTCACTCGCTGTACCTTCCGGTTCAGATGTGCACCTAGCAGAAAGTACTTTTTCAGAGGATTCAGCTAATTTTTCATGGAATAAAAATAAGGTCCGCTGATGAGCCACCTGGCATAGCAGGCCCAGGGAATACCTCAGCTAGCTCTGCGTACCCCACATTCCTAGCGCCTCACCCCCAACAGCGGGCTCCTCAAGTGCACGCAAGGGACAGGGAACTGCTGCCCGCCGCTTGTGGCACACCGACAGCTGCCCGCTCTGGGGGCTGGGACAGCAGCAGGAGTCTCAGCGTTCAACCTGGCGTCTAGGGACCAAGAAGAGGGGTGTCTTCGGAGTAACCCCTGAGGGAAGAAAAGGGATACAAGGTTTCACTAGAGAGAAGAGCAGACTGAGCCTGGGAGCCCTAAGCCTCCTGCTGGGAAGGTGTTTCTTCCCCACAGTCAGTCAGGAAAGCCTGGAGGGATGTTCCCTTCCAGAGCAGAGAGCCACAGGAGAATCCAGAGACCATCCAAGATCAAGACTCGAAACGTGGTAGCTTCCAAGGAACACAATATTTTTCTAATAACTAACCTCAAAGAAATAAAGATCCATGATTTCCTTTTAAAAAAGAGTTCAAAGTAATTATTAAGAAAGCTTACAAACTATATGGAGTGCAGAAAGATGGTACAATGAAACAAGAAAGCAACATATGAACAGAATTTGAAATTTTTAGAGAGAAAATCATCTTTAAAAGCCAGAAACTCAGGAGCTGAATGATACGACGAAATATGCTGTAGAGAGCAAAAGTACTAGCTCTAGCAGAAGTAAGACATGAAAGTAAACATAGATTATTTGAAATTATCTATCAGAGAAAGAAAGAATAAGTGAAACCCGACAGGATTTATGAAAGGCCATCAAGAGAACTAATACAAGGATTATGGGAATTTCTGTAAGAGAATAAGGAAGAAAACAGAAAAGTTAAAAGTATAATGGTTGAAGCTTCCCAAATCTAGGAAGAGGTCCACAGAGCTCAAGGATCCACAAACACCTTAAATCCCAAACTAACTTCACTAAGGTGCTTCAAAATCAAGCTATCAAATATTAATACAACTAATCACTAATAAGTGGTTACCTCCCAATTTCTGGTCACCAAGAGGTACTGCTTTACTTG
Source organism: Petromus typicus (assembly GCA_004026965.1). Classification (NCBI taxonomy): domain Eukaryota; kingdom Metazoa; phylum Chordata; class Mammalia; order Rodentia; family Petromuridae; genus Petromus; species Petromus typicus. The sequence continues at coordinate 12,822 of PVIR01031707.1, forward strand.
TAAACCATATTCATTGAATATTCATTAAAATTTTATAATGTTATGGGCCGAGGATTTAGCGCAGTGGTTCTAGCATCTGCCTGGCAACTATAAGGTTCCAAGTTTTATATTGCCTCCCCTCCCCCATTATCACAAACCACAGTAGTTGGGGTCACAGTGCTGGGCGTGGAGACTCATGCCCACCACAATCAGTACCATATCATAATGCAGGGTGTGGTGGCTCACGCCAGTAATCCAAACACTTGGGAGACAGAGGCAGGAGGATTGCTGTGAATTTGAGGCTAGATGGGCTGCACAGTAAGCTCAGGACCAGCCTGAACTACAAAGTGAGACCCTGTCTCAAAGAACAAAAACAGAATCAAAAACAACTTTATAATGTTGAAAGACAGAATTCCGAAAACAGCAAGAGAAAAGGACCTAGGAGGAAACTTATAAAGCTATTAACTCACATCCGTCTCTCTCACCAGAAACCTTCCAGACTAGGAGAAAGTAGAAGGATATATTTGAAAGTGTTGGGAGAAAAAAATCTGCCACCCAAGAATACTTTACTTAAAAATAATCCTTCAGAACTGGAGACAAGCTTCTCTCCAGTATACGAACAGGGTGGTGAGAGTACACACCCTTCTTTGATTCCCAACATTAGAGGCAATGCTTTCTGCTTTTCCCATTCTATTATTGGCTGTAGGTTGGACATACATAGACTTCATTATTTTGAGGTAAGATTCTTTTATCACTTGTTTCTTCAAGACTGTTATCATGAAGGAATGCTGGATTTTCTGTAACAATTTTGATGCATCAATTGAGTTGATCATTTTTCCTTGAGTCTGTTTGTATTGTGTATTACATTTATTGGTTTACATGTGTTGAACCAATCTTTCATTCCTGGAATGAACAACTGACGTCATGGTAATGCATGATCTTTTCAATGAGCTTGTTAAATTCAACTTGTAAGATGTTATTGAAAAATTTTCCATCTATGTTCATTTAAGATATTGGTCTTTCTCTTGAATTTTTTTTTTACCTGTTTTTGGTATCAGGGTAACAAGCAGAATTAGTGTGAAAGCACCTCTTTCTCCTTCTGTTCCATGGCATGGTTTCAGAAGTGGTGTCCAGCCTCTTTCTGAGAGTAACATAGGCTTACCTTTCAGTAATTTTACCTTTACCTTTAGTAATTTCACTGATCTTTTCCAATGACCAGATTTCAGTTTTGATCATCTTTTTTCAACTGATTTATTTTTGGTTACACTGCTTTCTGCTCTAATACTTTTACTCAACTACTATGAATTTACTAATATGAATGATTATATGGTGACTTCAGATCTTTTTTCATATATGCATCAAAACTCTAAATTTCTCATTAAGCATTTCTTTTCATTGCATCCTACAAAGTTCATTAAGTCACATTTTCATTTAACTTGAAATAGAATTTATAATTTCATGAGATTTTTTTTCTTTGATCACTGTGTTATTTAGAAATGTTTTGGCTGGGAGTGTAACTCAGTGGTAAAGAAGGTGCCCACATGTGTGAGGCCACGTGTGAGATACTGAATACTGCAAAACAAAAACAATACAAGAAATTATGTAGTAATATAATTATGCAAATAAAATTTCCTGGGAACATTTCAGCTGTCTTTCAGTTCTTGATTTCTAGTTCAAATACACCATGGACTTAGAATATGTGTTGGATGAATTATATATTTTTTAAATTTGTTAAGATGTATTTTGTGGACCAAAATGTAGCCAATTTTGGTGCTACTGGCTGAGTGTATTCCCCAAGAGTTGGTGTGTTGGAAGCTTGATCCTTAAGTATGGCAATGTTGGGGTTGGCAGAAACTGTAAGAGGTAGGTTCTAGTGGGTGGGCAGTAGATCAGTGAGGGGCTGCTCTTGGAAAAAAAAAATCACACCTCCAGGGCTCAAATTAATTCCTGCACTCTGTGGCTTTCTGTCCCTCCATAAGATGCTCTCCCCCACGACACAAGGCCATCTACCATGAGAGCATCACCAAAGACCAAGCTGAGGAGACGGCCCAATCTTGTGCATTCACCCTCTCCACAAAATGTGTTTTAACTTTCTGACTCAGAGTATTGCTCTGCTATTCAGGTTGTCCTTAAACTATGTAGGCTAGGTTGGCCTTGAATTCATGATGATTCTCCTGCATCAGTTTCCCAAGTGCTGGGGGTTACAAGTATGTGCCACAATGCCTGGACATCCTTCAAAAATAATGAGCTAATATGTATTTTTTGTTGTTGTTGTTCCATGTGATCTTGAAAAGAATGTTTACATCTTTTATATCTGTCCAGTGGAGTGTTGGTGGTGTTGAGTTTGATCGCACTCTGATAGGCTTTCTGCTTGCTAGGTCTGGTGCCTCCGTTTCTAAAAGAGGGATGTTCACAGTTCCAGTTTTAGCAGTGGGTTCTTCTATTGCTCCTTGCAGTAAATCAGTTTCTGCTATACATAATTTGACATTCTTCTCTTTTTGCATACAAACTAAATATTCTGATATTTACTTGCAGTACTGATTCATTATGCTCTTTAATAATCAATAAATTACTATTCAAGATTTAATATAGTTACTCTCATGTTCTTTTGACAAGTGCTAGCATAGTATATATTTCCCCATTCTATCTTTTGGTTCCTGATTTTCTCTTTCACACTTTTCTCTCCTTTGTACCAATCAATTAAGCTTTTTATGATTCCTTTTCCCTCCTTTCTTGATGGCAAGGTCAGAGCTAGTGAAAACGTTCTATGATTAACTCACAGGTTTTGGGGAGGGGTGTATGCCACACTATAAATTTCACCAGTGTTTGTCATTTTATTTCCTCTGTGGTGAGCAAGAGCCAGCTGGTGCTGGTTCTGCCCTCTCCCAAGGAGGGCAGGCTCCAAAAACCCCAGCAGGCCAGCCTGTGGTTCAGTGGTTTTTGCTAAAAGCAGGTCTTTTTAAGAACAGAAGGTTCTAGTACATTTCAAGTGTTTCTTTTCCTAAAATTTAAAAATAAAATCAATTGCACTGTCCCCACCTCCTTTCAACATTAACACTGAGAATCTTTTCAGTCCTTTCTTCAGATTTTGTTTGCATTGGGTAAATCTTTTTCTTTTGTTCTCACATTCCCTGTATGATTTATCATTTCCATTCTATTTAAGTTTACCCATCAAGATTTTTATTTATTTTCTCATTTCTCTAATGTATCTGGTTGTTTTTATAACTCCTATTGTCCTGATTCCACTGCCATTCTTTGTTCCAAGAGAATTCATGTTGCTTTATTGTTAACAGTTTTATGGAAGCTTATTGTGGATGCTGGTGCTTGTAAATTGTCTTTTACTGTTCAAGTTGTGGTTTTCTTGGTTCTTGCTATGGTGGATGATATTCAGTTCTCTCTTGAACAATCCAGACATTATGTGACTGGATGCAGAATAACCTCAGACACCCCCACACAGGTATAGATCAGGATCTCTCCTGATGACTATGTAATTTTAGCTACGATTATCCCACTTTCCGTATCACAACCAAATTGGAGCCTGGCTCACTTCTTTGTTGTATGAGTTGGGTAGAAGTTCAGCTTTCCCTTAATTTCACTAACACTTTCCAGCAAGGGCAAGGAACCAGTTCATACGCCTTGTTGCTCTAGAGTGAGGATATAATTTCAGTCTCACTGACATCAGAGGACAAACTCCTAGTGGCACCTCTTCCTGCCCTATTTTAATTTATGCCAGGAGAGATTAGAGGCCCAGATGCCTACTAGACCCTTTCCTACCGGGTGTTTCAGGCAGGGCAGTGGTGGTGAGCCTTTATAGCATTCCGTAATACAAACAGCCCACTGCAGCTCGTGTGCCATAGGTTCACTACCACTGAGGAAGGGTGTGTAAAGAGGAATGGTAACTAAGCCTTACTCACTAATTCTTACGGCTTCCAGGTGGGCGCAGAGGCAGAACTTTACCCTAAACCGCACTGGTACTGCCCGGTGGGAGCTCAGGTCGCTTTATCATTTGTCATGCTGTAGGCAATGCAGTTTCAGGTCCAACTGACCTTGTTCTGGCAGGATGGACGACGTACTCTGCCTGCTTGCATCAGATGGGAGAGGAGACAAGCCTGTCAAGACCACCGTATGGGGAAGGAGTGTCACCAGTGACCCATTTCTACAGGCCAAAAGTATCCACCATCACAGTGCCCGACGCCTTCAGAAAATCTGTTCTCCCAGAAATGGAACCACAATTTCATACATTATAACTTTGGGGCCATTTAGTACAAAAATCATGATTCTACATAACTGTGACAGGAAGGAAGGTTAGTTCTGATATAACTAGGAAAACAACGCAGGGGGGATGGTGGTTGAGATACAGTCTCGCTATGTGGTCCAGGTTGGCCTTGAACTCAAGGCAATCTTCCTGCCTCAGCCTTTTGAGTGCTGGGATTACAAGCATGCACTGCCATGCCTAACACAAATATTTTTGAAAGAAAAAATATTTCTTGAATATTAGAAAAGTATAGTTTATCTAAAGTTGTGCAAGTGTTCTTTGCATCTTTCTGAGTCCTTGAACCTGAACTCAGACCTAGAACTCATACATGGATCTAAGCAGCATACCTGTATTTAGACCTTTGGCCTGTGCCTAACACATATAGCTAGACCTTGGAAGCTAAATCTTCAACTTAGACTTTGGACTTAGAAATCAAAAATGAACTTGGCATTGGGTCTGAAACTACATTAGATATTAGATCATAGCTTTAAAATCTAACCTTAGAATTAGATTTGTCTATAATCTTGAACTTTTCACTAGACTTAGTTCCCTTTTTTTATGAATTGAGACCTTAAAAATTAACATGAACTTTAGGCCTGAATATGCACACTGTAACCTAAAACCATGAGCCCGTGCTTTCAACCTGGACCTGGATCTTTGAACTAAAACTTCAACCTTAAGTCTGGACTTCTGCTGATTTTCTCTCTGGAACAGGATATTGGATCTGTGTTCTTTCACTCACACTTGGACTTGCCCTGACATTATCCATGAACACCGGATCTTAAAACTAGACTTTCAACTCAGATCTCCATCTTGGATATGGACTTGGGTCAGAATCTCAAATGTGAACCTGAACCTGAACCTGACCCATCAAAATGAACACTGACCACAATCTAAGCTTGAATATAAAAGCTTGTCTTCAACCCTGACTTGAATTTTTCCAGAGCTTTGGCCTGGACCTAAGATTTGGTTGTAGATATTTGTTCATCTAGTTCCTTGTGTGAAACTCGACCTTCTCCATCAACATATATAATTCTGATCCTAACTTTGGTATTAAACCTCATCATAATCAAAACCCCAAACTCAACACCATAAACAAATCCAAACTGTAAACCTAACTAACCACAACTCATTTCTTACATGGAGATATAATTTATATTTTGCAGGGATAATTTTAGTCTGAATTCAATGCCTCTTACTTTAACTTATTAAAAACCATTCAGTGGTTTTCCATGCCCTCTAGAAATGAAGTGAATGTTATTTAAAGAA
>PVIR01031708.1:0-19233 GCA_004026965.1 Petromus typicus
GAGGCTGAGCTCAGGGCCAGCCTGAACCACAAAGCGAGACCCTGTCTCAAAAAACCTAAAAAAAAAACCTAAAATGAAGAAGAGAAAGAAGAAGATAAAGATGCAAAGCAAAGAAAAGGGACAAAAGAAAATTCCCCAAACTTCAATAAACTAGTTAAGAAGAAATAGGAAGGTAGAAAAAGAAAAAACAAGAAAAACAAAAACATGTACACTCACAAAAATCAGTCAAATTTCTGATTCTGAATGTGTAGTTTTCTTCCAGGACCTGTAATTTGGAGGCAGTGTCTGTGTTAAGACATGTCTCTTCTCATGCTGGTAGATAAAGAAGGCAGTCAGGCGTCAGCACACAATAGGAATAGGGTGGGCACGCCAATGCCATGACTTTCAAATCCAGAACAACTCAGGCTTAGCTCTTTAGCTGAAACCCCTCAGCCACTAGGTCTCTTTCCAGCCTATTCCCTCAGCTTGGACATCTCCTCTACCTCACCTGGTCACTGTGGGAACATAGCACTAGCTGTCCTGAAGTGAAGTTGTTCCATAGCTGTTCTGAGTCCTGGGTTCAAATCCTTCCCCAGAATGGCACCCACCACCCACTCTCTCCAGGGAAATGGAGGATGGTTGAGCTGGAGTCACTCTTTGGATGTTGCCTCTTGAAAGACTCATGTGAGAGCAGAATCCTGCACTTCCTCTGAAGGTCACAGGATTTCCTAGTCCATTTAGCAGTTGCTTTTCTCGTTGGGGCGCTAGAGTCCCAAGTTTTTACTTTGTCTTTGTAGATTCAGTCTCTTTGTCCTGTAAGGTATGAGCCAGGAACCCAGGAAAAAGTACAGACTGGCGCTTCCCTTCTCTGCCCTGTGTTAGGTCTCTTCAGTTTGTCGTAGGTTTTTATTTTCCTGTCAGATCCTCCCTGCTTGTAGGGGATCTATCCCTCACTTCTATTTTTTTCTTCTCCTAGTTGTTATTCTCTGCTATCTGGATTCCAAATGTCAGAGAGACAGAAGCTGCTAAATTTCAAAAAGGATTCAAGTCACTTTATTTTTCATTTTTTAAAAAAATGGCTTCCAGGGGCTGGGGATTTAGCTCAGTGGTTCTGGTGCCTACCTTGCAAGTGCAAGGGAGCAAGTTCGATCCTCAGTAACTGACAGCTATATCCAGCTATATCCAAGTTTGATCCTCAGTAACTGCATACAACAATGCTGGGCATGGTGACTCACGACAATGCTGGATGTGGTGGCTCATGCCTGTAATCCCAGCACTCAGGAGGCTCAGGCAGGAAGATTGCTGAGTTCGAGGCTGAGCTCAGGACCTGCCTGAACTACAAAGTGAGACCCTGTCTCAAAAAACTTTTAAAAAATTGCTCCCATATATCTAAGTTTCTCTAGATTACTGAGTCATTTCTCTATATTTTCATGAAGTTTGTGTATTTTGCATGAACACTGCTTTAAAGTCTCCATCTAAGAGTTCATCCATAGTAATTACTACCTGATCAGTTTCTGGTACCTTCTTTTGAATGTTGAGGTCATAATTTCTCAGAAGCTCTTGATACCTGGTGTGTGATATCACCTGCAATTGATGAAGTAGGCCTTTATTATGCTCTACCTGCTCTGACTTGCTCCCACACTGCCACCGGCGGGTGGTGATAGTGGTTCCGCTGCCTCAGCGTCTTGGGTTAGCTGGTTTGGTTAATGGCTTTGACTTAAGGATAGGAGTCATATTGCTCTACCTGGAATATGGTGTGCTTGGTACTGGGTTTCAAGTCTTCTAAGGCCTGGTCTTAATTCTCTCTCCCCTACAGGATAACATCTCTCTATATTCTGCTTGACATTTTCGTAAAGAAAACCAGACACTAGGACCTTTGAGGTGGCTTCCTTCACTCTTATGTTAACAGTTTGGTGGTGAAAGCCTATTTAAACTGGTATATCTGCGAACAAGATGATCGATGAATGACATTATTCAGATATCAACTTGTTCTGCTTGTCTTTTTTTAAGTTAGAGAAAACTGTATTCTTTCCTCCACCCCCACGACAGAAGAAGATGTGATATACTGTGTATTAGATGTTTAGTTTTGAACGTAAGTTCTCACATTTGTTCCCTGCACTTTCTCTCTGCTGTCTCATGATCTGCCTTTCTTGGTAACGTCGTCCTCAGAATCCCCTAGAGCTGGCTCACATGCTGTTCCACTTTTTTCTCTTTATTCAAACCCTACTTTAGAGCAGGAGTTTTCATTGGCCTCAATGTACTTTATTAGATAAAGCATTTCGATAGCTAAGTCTACTTTCACTTCATTCTGTCTTATACTTTTCTTCAGCATCATTTGATAATGAAATTTTAAGCCGAATCTGACCTCAGAGCTTGCCTAATCTTTATTTTATTGATGTATAACGGAAGTCTAGACAGTGTAACCTGCTTGTGGGCTATTTCATATCATTCTTGATGTTTCTATCTTAATAAAAACAGGATAAGATTTTCTTATTTATCTCCAGACCCTTAGCCTTTGCGCCTCTCCACATGACATTTTCCAGGGCATTGTTTTGGATTGGCACATATCTCCCTGTCCCTTCAAGTATCTGTCCAGTGCCACCATTTCGTATACAGTGTGGTTTGACCTGTGACATCCAGGTCTTGTTATTTTCTACCCTAAGCAAATTTATTAAATGGAGAAGCAATCAGGTATAAAAAGACCCTAATTTCTCTAATGGTAAAGTCAAGAAGTGTTTTTAGAATCCTTGTCCTCATATCACATGGCTTCCCTCCCTCTGATCTCTGTACCCTATCTCTGTGAGCCAAGTAGAAGATTAATGCACAAAAAATAGGCATAAAGAACTTCTTAGTTTACTTTTATCCTGCTTCCTCCTGGTAACATCCGAACTTGCCACTTGTAATCTGTCTTTTCTCTGTGTGTCTCTCTGTGTGTGTTACCGATTTGTCTTTCATATTCTTTCTTTTCAAAAAGCACAGCTAGACTTATTACTAATCCAGTTCCTGTGAATTTGTCTTCAATAAAATCCTATTTCTCCATCTTCTTTTGAAGCTTTGCATTTTGCTTTGCGGACTCTTCAGATTTTCTTCATTGTCAGATGTTACTGGCAAATCAGAGTACTAGTTTATTCATTGGCTTAAAAATATACCCAGAATAATATCCCTTCACTGTACTGTCATGACTAAAGCTCACCACTCTGGCTCTTGACTCATCTTTTTCTGGACTTTAGGCTGAAGAACAATTTCCTAAGCATGTTACCTACTGTCAGATTATGGTACACTAAAATAAAGTGTGGCATCCTTTGGCCATGTCCCAGGCCTGGTGCTGTACCCTGGTCACAGATATAGCTTTGCCAGGACACAGCACGTTATATGAGACAAGAGACCCTTAAGTAATATTAAAATAGATTTATTATAATTTTCAAGTTCCTAGCAACATATTCCCAAATGAGTATTTGGGTAGCTTATTCCCCATTCTGCTTGATCTCTCTCATTATATTTGTTACCTTCTCTTCAAAGAGGACTTTTCTACTTCTTGACTACCTTATCTCCTTTCAAGCATTTACCCCCAAGTTTATGGAGGGTACAGATTTCTGGCTTCAGCATTTAGTAATTCCAATGATCTCTCGTTTTCAAAATATTATTCCTTGTTTTTACAGTTGGCCTTTGCCAACTCTCCCGGTTTCAATTTGCTGTTTCTCTTTCAGCCACTGCTCGCTGCCGCCTCTCTCTGTTTTCCATCTGGATAAAAAGGCAGGCTCTCAAGTTTCACGACACAATAGCAACCTTATCTCTTACTTGTGTGGTTTCCAAAGCCCGAGTCCCTCACCGTGGTCAGCTGGGAACACCACACAGAACCACAGTGGATTTCCACGCAACCCTCGGGTCTCTTCCTGGCCCCCTTCTCTCCTCAGCTCTTAACAAAGCTTGAGACAGAGAAGTGACAGATACTGTGAGGGTCTTGCGAACATTTCAGCTTCCTCTGCCCCTTCAGGAGTCAATGGACTTGGACCGTGAGGGTTCAATCCAAGGTAGTTTGATGAGTGACCACTAGAAGAAGCCAGTCCCCTCGTGTATCCTTCGATGCCATGTATAGCAGTTATCAGGACATTTTTGAGAACCCTAAGAGACGGATAAGGGTTCACGTGTGAGAAGATTCACCTCTAAATCCACTGCCAGAGTTCCCCCGGCGCTTTTCTGCAGGTGCCCCGCTTCGCAGACTCAGTTCTCTCCACCGGTCTGTTAACCAACCTAACTGAATCAAATTCCCTCATTAGGTCAACATGAAACCTAACCAGTGAGTTAGAGTCAGTTCTCATCCAACTTTGTGGTCACAATTGTGGAGAGTCCAGTGTGTGACCTGAGGTGCCACTGTACCTGTCACGTTTTCCATGCTGATGGCTACTTTGGTGGTTGCTCATCTTCCCCTGTCCCTCCCGAGACCATGTGTGCCTTCTGGGTTTCATCTCTACATCACCTCCAGCCTGCACCCTAGCAAGAATCAAACAAAATGTCTGTATAAGGAATGCGTAAAATACCTGAGGGAACTACACTTGATAACAGACAGAATCTCTTAGGAATGGGGATGAACAGGAGAGAAAAAGAAGTTTCTGAAGCTCTGAGAGTTTCACGATCTACAGTGAAATTTGTAGCATTCTTTGAAATAGTATAGAAAGGAAACAAGACCGGATTCATTTGTCTTAGGAAACAGACATGACCTAAAGACAAGACTTAGACCAAGTTTATCTACTGTGTAAATTTTTAGTGTCGATATTTAGGAATTCCAATTATCTCTAGTTTTTAAATATTTTTCCTGTTTGATTTGACAGGGAACCTTTTGCTCTGTTGATTCTTCCTTCAGTTTTTCTTAATAATTGAATATTAATACAAGTCAGAACATCAATTTATTCACTCACATAAAAGTGTAAGACTCTCAGACTGGACTATCTTGGTTAAGTCTCACATATCTGGCTCTTGACTCACTTTTTTGTTTTAGAATTAAACTGAAGAACAGTTTCCTAAGCATAATGTGATAAAGTTTTTAAAAAAAAAAAAAGAAAAAAAGAAAAAAAAAGACAATACAACAAAATAAAATCCAGGATAATTTGCCTCTTCTTCAGCTATCCCATTTTCTATCTAAATTTTCCTCCAATTCCTAGTTAAAGGTATTACTCTAATGGGAACTTTTCAAAATCGTTTAATTAAGAGAGAGGGAGAGAAATAATTGACAGAAATTGTTACAGGGAGAAGTGTGGCCTTCTGAGGAACGAGTATGTTCTTTGAAATATACCAAAGTACAGATTTGTATTTTCCACTTGAATTGTCTGGTTGCCTTGAGGGAGGATTAGAACTGAATAAAAAGATTCAAAATTCAGTCTTGGACTTTAAGAGTAGAACTTTGTCTTCGTAAAAGCATTACTTTTGAAAGGCAAGTTTTGTGCAGAGAAAATTTCTTTAGTATCTATTGAGAATCATCCTCGTGGACAGGATCATAATAAATGGCAGGAACTGAGGAGTCAGTATCTGACATAGGGTAAGTGGAGTGTGTCAAAGAGAGTTATAGAGGAAGCAATGAGACAGGTATCCTGACCACCTACGGCTCTTTGGCTGCTGGCCAGAGAAAAGTAGTAGAGAAGAAGTAGACATAGGAATAACGTGGTCATCGGTGTCCCATGCTGAGTCCTCTAGGGAAATGGCAGCATCTGCAGGCTGCCACACTGGCCCAAGTGCTCACTGAAGGAGAAACTGACCTCACAGATGGCCTGAGTTACCTCTCGCTCTCTCTGGCCTGCAGAGAGGTGTAAGGATGATGACAAGTCCTCGAACATCTCAGGGAACTGGGAGGTTGTGGGAAGACGTTGGAGCATCTGAAGCCTGAGGTCAGAGTGAAGCGGAGAAGCTGTAGAGTGGGAGAATACAGTCAGCAGCTACATGGCAGGTGACAGGGTGCTGTCGCCAGTGGGCGGGTAGCTGGGATTGTTGAGCCTTGGGAGAGGGCTCAGAGCAGTCTGACTGCAGCACAGGCATAGACCCAGAGGGAAGATGGCGACAGAGGCCAGTTAACAAAAGCTGTCTATAGCCAAGGAGACCATTCACTCCATGCCCGGCTCCTTTGGATAATAGCTCTTTTGGAAAAATGGAATTTTTCAAGGCCAAAGAAGCTGATGTTGAGAGGAATGTACCCAAATTCTTCCAGGAGTTAGTAGACTCGGGGCAATTTCACCACTGTTTTCCAGGTGCCTACCATCCGTCTCTGCTTCTTACAGTTTTAATTTTTTTCTGGCTCCTGTTTTTCTAAACCCCATATAACTTTAAAATGTGCCTATAATTCTGCTAAAGTACACACTCCAAAAAGTGCAGTGTAGTTTGGCTCTGTGATATAATAACTCATTCACCTCTTAGTAAAAATGCTGTAATAATCCCAAATGAAAAATTCCACACAGAATAAATTTGGTTATTGGGGAAATCCTTGATTATACCTCCAACTTGATTTTATAACTCATTCATTTGTGATTTATTGGATTTATATTTTAGATTCCAAACTCAGGAGGTACATTTTGTGAAACACAAAATGATACTGCATTTTCAAATGCAGTCTTTGTTTTCATTTTTCTCTCTTTTGTATATTGCACATCTGTCATGAAACTTGTTTCCCCAGCCTGTGTTTTTCTCATTAATTCACCAACACTGTACCACCTGCAAGAAGCTTCAGTTCTTCCTTAAGATTGCTGTCCTAATTTAAGTTTTTTAATTTAGAAATTTTCAATTTTTGCTCAACATGTAAGGACCTTGGGATTTCCGTCCATCCTACCAACAGGTGGCAAGCTGAACAGACCAAGAATTCAAGACCTCTTTCTGTGAGAGGGGGGAGGCCAGGCAGATTGCTTCTCCAAGGCTGGGGAGACAACAGGAGAACGCGGGCATCTTTGGTAACTGGCACTCAGCTGGAAACCACTGTGGGATCCAGCGCTGGAGGAGAGAGTTATAAAGCCTACTCACTAAACTGCTGCAGGTTCCGGACGGACGACTCTCACAGTTTCAAAAATCAGGAGAAACTGGTCCCAGAGGGCGCCCTCAATATGGTGAAATTTATCTCCCGGATCTGACCACGTACTCACAGGATCAGAAAAAACATCCTTGTGCTTTTGGCAGCGGGAGGGGAAATGAACCATTAGCAAATGTGCGGGGGAGAAAGTAAGTTACTGAGAATCCAACCGACGTGGGGAAAAGGAGAGGCCAACTTCAGAGGCTCCTTCAGCTCGTCCTGAGTGACAGCAGGAAGACTGAAGCGGCTCTGTGACGCTCACAGTCCACAGGTCTCAGCTCGCTCATGCTGAGGTGGGAACAGGCCCTAGAACCCTTGTCCCCTCTACTCTTTATCCGCACAGCACTGACGACCTGTCCCGCCTCTTCTGCCCACTATGTCGTGTTTAGGTATAAAGAAAAAAATTACAAACGTCAAGACATGTAACTGGAAAAGAGGACAAGTGTCAGAACCAGACGTGGCAGGGATATTGGAAGTATTGGATGAGGGATTTATGATAAATATCATGATTATGATAAATATTATGATTATGATAAATATTATTATCATAATTAATCATATAATTAATTATTATAAATATTATTTATCATAATTATGATAAATATTTCAAGAGCTCAAAGGATGCAGTGCCCCAGCCTCCCAGGTGCTGGGACAGTGGCCATGTGCTATATCATGCTCGACTTGGAACAGGTTTTGAAGTCAGATATTATGGTGCAACCACATCCTTCTCCTCTGGACTGCTTTGATTATTCTGGTTTTTTGTGTGTGTGTCTATGAATTTTAGGATTTTGAAAAATTTCTGTGGAGAATATCATTAATATTTTGATTAGAACTGAATTTATATATGGATTGCTCTGAGTAATAGGTTCGTATTAGCAATATTTTATGATCTTTGAATAGATAATTTCTATTTTTGTGATCTCTATAGTGGCATTCATCACTTTTATAATTTTTATTATTAAGACTTCATTTCCTTGGTTAAATTTATTACTATTTTTATTTTTGTAGTTATTGTGAATGGAATCACTTTCTTGATTTTTTTTTTCTTTTATGGCAAGCTCATTATTGATGCCTAAAAATGCTACTGTTTTTGGTATATTGATTTTTGTGTCCTGCAATTTTACTGCATTTTATTATCAGTTCTAACGGTTTTTTCATGGAGTATTTAGGTTTTGATATTATCTACATATATATAATTTCCTACTCTTGCTACAACAGTTACTTTTAGCTTACTTGTTAATTTGACTGGCTTGGGAGATGTCTGGGGAATTAGTTAAGCCCAGTTCTGAATGTATCTGATAGGAGAGGGGACCTTGACTACTGGTTCTTGGCCCCTCCTTGTCTGGCGCTGTTTTCTTGCTCTGTTTCCCAGCAGCCATGGGCTAAACCGCTTTGCTCTGCCACACGCTCCTACCACAGTGTTTCTCCTGTGGAGCCAGCTGGCCATGGACTGAACCCTCTGAAACTACAACTGTAGGACTGTAACTACTTTCTGAGTTCTACAGGCTATTCTATTGGCCTATGTGTTTTTTATGCCAGTAAAAATTAAAACTCTCCTTCCTTAAATTGCAGTTGTCAAGTGTGTCATACTAGTGATGAGAAAGCTGACTGATAATAGTTGTTATGTTTTTCTCGTTGACAGTTTTAGTTCTGTGCAGAATAGGATTGCTGATAATTGGCATCCTTGTTTTATTTCAGACCTGAAAGAAAATGCTTTCAGGTTTTTCCTATTTGGTATGATACTGACTGCAGTTTTTTCAAATATAGTTTGAGTATTTTGATGTAGGTTCATTCTATACTTAGTTTGTTGAGGGTTTCTATCATGAAAAATGTTGAATCTTAATTATATTCTGCATTGCTATGGCTTGTATCTGGATGTCTCCCCAAAGCCTCATATAGTCAGTCATAGGTGGGTCTTTTCAGAGGTGGTGAGACCTAGAGTGTGCAATGCTGGGATTAAGAACATATGATTATTAATTATTCTATTATTTATTTAATTAATTACTAAATTATTAATTAAATAATAACTTAATAATTAAATAATTGTATCAATTATTTAGTCCACTGATTGCTTTGGCATGCTTCTGGGTGTGGATAGTTAGAAGTTCCGCCTTGGCTACGATTACTACCTCCCCTATCAGTACTTTGCTTGGACAGAATATAAGGGATAGGAAGTGGGCTGCTGCTGTCACTTGCTCTTTCTCTGCTACTTTGTTGCTTTGCTGTCTCCTGCCTTCCGTGAACTGCTTCTCTCTGGATGGTCCTCTGCCACGCTACCCTCTCTCGGAACTAGCCAATTATGAGCTGACACTTTTACGAATTATCATTTTTCTTATTGCTGGGAAAAAGAGCAACACCCCTATCATGAAAGAAGAAAGATTTATTTTGGCTCGTAGTTCCAGAATCTCTGTCCTTGCATGGAAGCTGCTCACATGAGGACAGCCAGGAAAGAGAGTGAGAAGGCAGGAGCCCAGCAGAGAGACAGAACTTTCCAGGTGAGGTATCCTGTGTCCCGCCTCCTCTGACCAGGCTCTGCCTACCAACGGTCACTCAGCTACAGCACCTGCATGATCCAGCCACCTTTCAAATCCCCTGCCTGTGAGGGCACGAGAGTTTGGGGCGCACTCTCTACTGCTTCAATTTCATTGCAGTGTTCTGTTCAGATTTTCTATTTCTTCTTGATTCCATGTCAGTATATTGTGTATATTCAAGATTCTAAGATTTCCAATTCATAGTATTTTGTTTTATTTTGTTTTGTTTTTTGAGACAGAGTCTTCCTTTGCTGTTCAGGCTGCCCCTGAGCTCAGCCTTGAACTCACAGCAATCCTCCTGCCTCTGCCTCCCCCATGCTGGGATTACAGGCCTGAGCCATCACACCCAGCATTGAGGTATGTGGTTACTGGGGATTGGGACCTTGCGCTTGCCAGGCAGATGCCAGAAACACTGAGCTAAATCCCCCATTTTAATGCAATATGTATCCTTATCAAGTAAGTGGATTTCTTGAAGGCTGCAAATAGTTGTATCTTTTTAAAAATCCATTTTCCAATTTATCTTTTCAGTATTTAATCTATTTATATTTAAGGTTGTTACTGATGTTTTAATTTCCCCTAGCAGCTTTTTTAATGGTTTTCTGCTTTTCTGTATATTTTTGGTTCTTTTCAACTATTTTATTTATTTTTGACTTGATGTTTTTCTGTCACATGAAAATTTAATGCTCAGTGTGTATATCTTCATGTCATGTTTTTTCTTCAGCTGGGTTTTGAATGTTCATCAGTTTTCATATTGATGTTTATTATCCTTGTGTTTCTAGTGTAAGACTTCCTTAAGTATTTCTTATATGGTTAATCAGTTGGTAATGAAATCTTTCCATTTTTGCTTATCTGACAAATGCATTATATCTCTTTCATTTCCAGAGGATAGTTTTGCTGGCTGTGGCGTTTTTGCATAGTGCTTTTTCCATAAGGTTTTGAACATGTCATTGTTTTTTGTTCTGGCTGTAAGATTTCCACTGTGAAAGCTAATGGATATTCCCTTATATGTGACTTCATGCTTTTCTCTTCCTGTTTTTATAATTGTTTGCTTTACAGTTGGACATTTTGACTCAATATGCTGTAATATGACTCTGTGAAGATTTTTTTCCCTCATTCCATCCAGTTGGGTCCTTTAAGCTATTTTAATCTGAGTGTCCCAATTACTTCTCTTCTATGATTTCCATCTCTTAGTTGAGTCTGTCATTTATCTCCTGAACTGCTCTTCTCATATCTTTGTAGGGTGTATCTGTGTTCATTTGTAACTCACTGGATTTCCTTAGGATGATTATTTTGAAGTCTTTTTCAAGAATGCCTTGGAGGCCTGGGGAGTTAGCTCAAGTGCTACTGCTCCTACCTTGGAAGCACAAAGGCCTGAGTTCAATCCCTGATGCTGGGGAAAAAAGAATGTCATGGATTTCCTTCACACTTTGATTTATGTCCTAGAGAATTTCTATTTTCCTTTGGAGGTGCCACATTTCCTTTTGGTCTCTTAGATTCTTGTGCTGATACCTGTCCATCTAGTATAGCAATCGCCTTTTCCAGTGTGGGGAGCTTTTGTTAGGGAAATAATTTTTGTCTCGGTGGGACATTGACTGTTAATTGGTTAGTTTCGATTTAGTTTATACTGAGCTCAAAAATCACAGTCTCTGTGTGATTCCTTCACCTTTGATGCTAGCAGCTTGTGAGCACCTCATTAGTCTAGACTTTTATGGCTCTTCAGTGGACATAAGCTTCCCGAGTTGTGCTGCATGTCCTTAGGCTCCACTGAATGGAGTATGGATAGCACAGGGGCTTGGGGCAGCAGATGCCATGGTCTCCATGGTATAGGACATAAAGGAGACTGTACCAAGCTTCCTCAGGGAAAGCACAGGTGACACCAAGCTAAGGCTGTGGCCACCCGAACCACAGAATGTGAAGAAGGGCTTCCCACAACACCTACGGTGCAGGCAGGATGCCTGGGACTGTGGCACCAGCACCTATAGTTCTGAAAACACAGGGTGTGATGCTTGTGTCTGGTGTCAGGAACTGGAGAGTTGAGGCTGCAGGTCCCAGGGAGGGTCTTTCCTAGGTCCGTAGGGGTGTTTGTGGATGGTACTGGTCCTAATGCACCAGTAGCAGCTTTTCTGGAAACTGTGGACCTGAATGGCACTTTTGGCATGTTAGAAAGATGAGCACAAATGATCTGAGGACTTTTGGCACCAGAAGCTGTGAGCCTAAGTGTTTGAGCAGTGAAATCAATCTCTCCTATGTTCCCCAGAACCTGTGCAAGTAGTACTGGGCCTACTCATCGCTATCCACGTTCCTGGGGATGTAGGACATGGAGGAGACCTTCCCTGGGTCCCTGAGTGCAGGTGGACCTGTGGCTGTGGCTGAGGTACCTGCAGTCTCAGAGTTACAGGACAGAGTTAGGAATGTCCCTAAGTCCCTTCAGACAAGCTCTGCCGAGGCTGAAATTGTGGCCCTGGTAGCCAAGGTCTCAGAGCTGCAAAACACTGGATGGGACCATCCCCTTATCCCAGAGAATAAGCTTCAGTGATGCCAGAACTTTTTGCATGAAGAGCTGCTGTAGTTTCAGGGTTATAAGAGAAGAAACCTTCCTCATTACAGTGATGTGAGGCTTGGGCCCCACTAGCCGTCGTCCTAAGGCTGTGAGTGTAGTGGTGCTAGGGGCTGAGGCCACTAGTAATTATGTTCCCAGAGCTGCAGAACAAGGCTGGGACACCGCAGCTTCTCATGGACAAGTGCTGTTAGGACCAGGATTTTAGAGAGGCTGTGTGCTGGGGAGGGGACTGTCCATTTTCCCTGCTGGTCAAGGGGCTGAGGCTTGTAGCTATGGCAGCCACTATCCTGAAGCTGCAGGCTGCTGAGGGGGCATCTTCTATCCTGTGAGGGCTCACAGGTCTAGGGTTTCTGGTGCTACCTTCCGGCCCCTCCTGAGGACAGCATCGGGCGATGTCCATGTGTCTGTTAGATATTAGGGAAGGCTGATGGCCCACTGTGAGCTCCTTCTTTGCAGCACAGCTACTTCCCCAAAGTGGATTTAAATCCTGGGAGGATCACAGAATTCCCCTCAGTCAGGACCACCAGGCTGCTGCTGTGATGAGGGTTCTCAGCACTTTCTCACCTTTTCTGGCATGGTGGTCCCGCATGTGTGCCTCTCCCACCCCCATTTGACAGGCAGCCAGGGTTGAAGTGTTCAGTGACGTTAACTCCAACCCGATCCACCTCGTAGGTGTTAGGAGATGAGTGGATGTAATGTCTTTAACAGGCTCTGAGATACCGGTCACATTTCCTTAACATTTTGGTGTACGTTAGCAGTACTATTATCTCCAGCTTGGCAGTTTCTTACAAAACTAAATACTCTTACTGTATGGTCCTGCAGTTCCACTCTTTGGTGTTTATTCAAAGAAGTTGAAATCATGCTCACATAATAACCTGCACACTGGTTTTTAAAGTAGTTTTATCCATAACTGTCACAGCTTGGAAGTAGCTCAAGTGTCCTTCAGAAAGTACATAGATGAACTGGAGTAGACTCAGACAATGAATGCAATTCAGCACTAAAAAGAAATGAGCCATCAAGCCATGAAAAGCCACGGAGGAAATGTGTATGTCTATTACAGAGTGAAGAAAGCCAATCTGAAAAGGCTACATTCTGCGTGATTCCAAGTACTGCATTCTGGAATAAGAAAAAAAAAATTATGGAGATCATGAAAGCATTAGTTTTTTTCTGGGGGAGCTGAATGGGGAGGGATGAGTCTCAGAAGATATTTGAGGAAGAAAAATCTCTGTATGCTATGATAGGTACCCACCCATCATACATTGGCCTAAACTTCTAGAATGTATACCAAGAAAAACTACTAATGTAAACTATGGATTTTGGGAATGATGTGTTTATCATATGTGTTTATCATATGTACATATGCCCCCGACGTGGGGTTGCTGTTTACGGGGGCGGCTAGGCATGTGTGGGCAGTGTGTATGGGAAGTCTTTGTATCTTTTTATTTACTCACTTTTTGTGGTACTAGGGATTGAACCCAGGACTTTCACACTGAACTACACACCTGATATTTTATTATTATTTTATTTTAATTTTGAGGCAGGGTCTTGTCTGGGCTTGAGCTTGCAATCCTCCTGCCTCAGTCTCCCACAGGACACCACCACGCTGCGCTGCACCTTCTTTTTATTTTTGCTGTGAACCTGGAACTGCTTTTTAAGATGTCTTTAAAATATATACACACATATACACACAGGCACACACATACATATTTAATCACAAGGGAAAAATAAAGGAAAGAATATCAGAGGAGCTGTCTCTAGGCCTGAGGAAAAATGACATTCAGCAACGGTTCCAGCTTTGCAGAGAGGTTGAGGACACTGGGTGCTTACAGACTCCTGCTAGGTGTTGCACAGGCCCGTCTCCTTCCTCCCACTGCAGCACAGCCTGTCAGATGAGGAGAAGCGGAGAGAGGTGCATGCTGCCCGGGAAAAGGGCTGACTCAGTGCTGCGCCTCTATTTCTCCGGAAGGTAAAATGTCTGTTCACATGTACACTTTGAACTTATTTTCCTCTTTCCTTTACTCTTGTTGTGGGTGAGCTCCCACAAGCCAGCTGAGTGCTCTACCACTGACCTAATCCCTCAGCCTTGAACTGTAATCACTCGTGGTGTAAAACGTATTTTGCCATCTTAGAAACGAGGTTAAGGGTTATTGTGGGAATTTCACTGAAGCCTCCAAAAGTCTGACGTCGGGGTTTTGTTATGTCTTGACGTCTATAAAAGAATGATGACCTTACCACTTTCCAAAGTAGTTCTTTTGTGTCTGTAGTTGTACTATCATGTTCTTTTGTTGTGTCTTTAGTGGCTGGCTCACTAAATGGATCCAAAATGTTTCCTTTCATGGTCTTTCTGATTTGGGGGAAGAGCCAGAAGTTGTACTGTCAGGTCTAATGAGTAAGGTGGACGAAGATGCTGTAATGTCTTCATGAACTGCTTTCTGTCAGATGGCACGCAGCAGCAGCATTCACTATACTGGTCCTAAGAAAGTATGAGGGTAATGGAATAAGTGTGTTAGAGGTGAGGGGAATATGTTGAAGGGGATAATGGCAATGTGTGTTTTACAGTAATGAATTTTAAATACTGACACATGCATTGTGTACTTTGGTCCTCTTGTTAACGATCATAAAACTAGAAGATAATTTTTGAGAGGGAAATGTAGTAACTTTACCCTGGAGGAACTGGCAGATAATATTTTAACAGATGATCTAAGTCGGTATCCCTGGAAGGCGTGTTGTCAAACAGTGAGAAGCATCAGGAAAGGCACGACCCGATATGTGGGAGTCTCAGATTTCCAGAAATGCAGAACCTCAGTTGAGTTGTAAGAAACTTCGGATAAACTCACAGTGAGGGATGTTGCACAAAACACCCAATGCCTCTTCTTTGAAGGTATCATTGTCATTACAAGACAAGGAAAGACAGCACTGCCACATATTTGAGGGAGACCAAGAAAACATGAATACTGTTATGAAGGCTCCTTGCAGAGAAAAAGGACTGTGAGTTAGAGCAACTTTAATAAGGCATGCGGTTGTCTCGGTCACCGGGGCAATGTTCCTTAAACTTGCAACTGAAGTAGGAGGGAGTGGCTGAGTACACAGCCAAAACTGTGAGACAGGATGTCATGGCAGGAAGTCTACTGCACCGCGACCAGGAGGCAGAGGGCGAAAGGAGAAGCTGGGGACAGTATACACCTTTCCACATAATGCCTCAGTGACCTGTCCCTTCTCCCCCTTCCAAAGGTGAGACTTGGGAGACCTTTAAGATCTGAATCATCACACGGCATACTTACTGTGGTCTATATCAGTGACAGTTCCCGGGACTGTAATTGTACACTGCCAAGATGATAGAAGATGTTAATATTGAGGAAATCTGGGTGAAGGCGTACTTCTGGTACTTTTTATGTAATTTTTTTGTTCTTAATTACAAGGTTAAATTATAAGCTACCTTTTTTTTTTCAACAACTTAACATGTATTAGGAAATGATTCTTATTGTAAAGATATGTAGCTTCTGAGATCAACAAAAAATACAGCTGAGCAGGTGCTTGAAACAATTTATACATAATGTGGCCAGTAACTTGTGAGTTACTTCCGGTTCCTGTGCCCTAATAATTTCCTTCCCCGCTAGTTGAGATGAAACACACCTCTTGCTTGGGGCTGTTGATATCCTGGTGTTGCTGGGGGTAGAGGCGAGTGACAGGTGACAGGGTGGAAAGCAGTGCTAGGCTAGACGCCAAGAGTCACAGCAAAGTAGGCAGACTTCCTTGCAGTGTCTGTTTGCTACTTCCCATGCGGGAATCATTGCTTTCAGTACCTCGCTCGTACTACACCTCTTCTCTTCCCTATGCTAACAGTAAACCTCACTCCTTACTACACTTCACCCAAGTGTGATCATGGCCTGCTGCCCCGCTATTCACTAAGAAGTAGGCAAAGGAACTCTACAGCACAGTTACCAGTTATCTTCCCTCTTAAAACCTTTGAATTTAACAACCCTTGGATGAATCAGAAGGACTACTACACTCTACGGCAGGACCAGGACAGTTCGGACTTCGGTCTTTGGTGGTCTGAATCCTTCCCTTGCACTGAATAAAGCCACAGGGACCCAGCCCAGGGGCAAAATGCCACTTGCTGAATGAACTACCACCTAAAGGTCTTGGGAGACACGAGACAGTGTTACCTGTGCTGTCTTAGTTACCTTTCTTGTTGCTGAGACAAAATACTCAACACCCAAAGTTAAGAGAGGAGAGATTTATTCTTTTTTTTTAGGTTTTTTTTTTTTTTTTTTTTTGAGACAGGGTCTCGATTTGTGGTTCAGGCTGGCCATGAACTCAGCCTCATACTCACATCACAGTGATCCTCCTGCTTCTGCCTCCCGAGTGCTGGGATTACAGGCGTGAGCCACCACGCCCAGCACTGTGGTATGTGGTACTGGTTGCTGCTGGGGTGAGTCTCCATGCCCAGTATTGTTATGTGGTTATCAGGGATCAAACCCGGGTCCTTGCGCTTGCAAGACAGGCGCCGGAACCACTGAGATAACTCACCAGCCCGAGAGATTTATTCTTGCTCACAGTCTGTAGAGGTTTCAGCCCATAGTCAGCTGGCTCCAAGGCAGGGTGGCATGGCAGAAACGTATTGCAGAGAAACAGGTCACGGCTGGAAGAAGGCAGCAATGTCGCTAAGCAGCTTCTTACTGCCGCTCGTATTCCATCCAGGCTGGCGCGGTGGCGCTCACCCTCAGGGTGGGAGATGCTTAATCTCAGCATAACACACCTAATACCAGCATCAGACATTCTAGATCTGGAAAAGCCGCCCCCCCCCCGACCACATGCAGTTTTGTGGGGGGACATTAGCCACACGCCATGTATATGTTAATTCCCATCACTTCCCCCAGATTTTAAGGTTATATTTTGATGCTGACCATTTCTAAGGTTAAGTTCAGTTTGACTTTCATCAAAGTGGCTAGAAGCCCTTTCTTTTATAACTTACTGAAGCCTTTAATACTTTGCAGCTAGAAGATAGTCTATGTGCACTGTCAGTGACATGTCAATAACTTTCTAGATCATATATCATCTCTAAGACATTGTGATTCCCAGAGTTATTTGGTATTAATAACTTCCACAAATGACCCAAACATTCTTTGACTTAATAGGGGAGACAAGAGCTTTGTCACTGGCCCAGCATTATGTGGGGCTGGCTTGTTCCCACCTCTCCCTGCATGCCAGGGAGTCCGGTGGCCAGGGGCACCTTCTCGTGACAGGAGTTGCTCAGCTGGTGAAACTCAGTCCAGGGAAGTGGGACGGTTCTGCCAGAGATGTGAACTCTGATACAAGGACTGCTGTTTAAAATAACCTTGTCCTCCACACCCAAGCCCGGAGCCAAGCCTTTATCTCAACTGCTCTGGTCACCTGCCTTTCCTACTTGACACTGAAATACTCCAGGTGGCTATTCTTGGATGATGCTTATCCCAATTTTATTGCTCTGTTTTGTTTTTATTTCACTGGCAGAGTCTGACAGCTTTACTGAGGTCTCAAGGAAGTCACTCTGATTGCAGTGGTGTAATTCAGTGCCTCTGTAAATTCACATCATCATGGTCTGGCTTTGGAATATTTCCACTGCCTGAGATCTCTATACCCCGTTAATCTCCATCCCCAACCCTGACTCCACACACCCACTAATCCGCGGTTGAATCTACAGAACAGTTTTCCGAAATGTCTTGCTTCATACAGTCACCGCGGCTTCTCTCGTTTGCCTGCTTTTCAAGCTCACTCACGATGGACTGTGTCAGATACTCATAGGGCCCTGCTAGCTGCAGGCGCGAAATTCCTTTCGGCTCTTTCCTGTGGTCGGTTCTTGATCCCACTTCCGGATTTCCCTAGGCTGAGCCCTCGTCTTCTGTCCTGCCAGGCGCCTGCCCGTGTCCCTCTTTTGGAGGCTTTGCCTGCTGCTTTGCCTGAGACCCCCACGCTGTGCTCATCACGTGTCCCTCATTCTGCTGAGGTTTTTGTTGAAGTGTTGCTTCCTGGAGACACTGCGAGCTCCTCAGCTAACGCAGCAACCCTGTCTCACTGCTCCCTCACCCTGATTTATGTTTCTTCACAGCTCTTAATTCCTGAAACTGTGTTTTCTACTGATTATCTTGTTAATAGACTAGTGGGGTAAATGTCTTTATTTGGGCTTCTACACAGAATACATTTATTTCTGTCAATTCTGGAAGCTGGAAAATCTGAGATCAAGCTGCCAGTGGACTGTGTGTCTGGCGACGACCAATGTCCTGGTCAAGACACCACACCTTTCTTGCTGCAGGCTCTGTGGGAGCAAAGGGTTGAGGGGTCTTATTGACCTCATGCACGAGGGCACCAGCCCCAACACCTTTGCTCCTGAACACGCCCGCTTTGGGTGACGTCATTTCCGGGGTGTCGCTAAAACATACGCACTTTAGGGAACACAAACAGCACCCCAGGTTTCCAGGGTCCACCTACTGGGGCCACTGCCCGGCTTGACCTCTTCCAGGCTGGGGACCCTTGGGCCCTGAGAGTCACACAGGCGTCTTCAGGTTGTATGAGGACGACTATTCACACCGACATACAGCGCTTAACACAGTGGCACAGAACATGTGCTCGGCAGGTTTAACTACCACATCTCCTTCCTGGAGCTCGTCTTCCAGGTGGGCCGGACTTTTCTGTACCTTCAGCCTTTGGGACAGGAAGGGATGCAGACTCCAGCTAAATACTCCTCATTCTGCAGCCTCTGTCCTCACTCCACTGCCGAGGCCATCTCGACAGTCTGATTTTTGTCCCCACCCCATCACAACTTAACTCACCCGAGTCTCTGCCACCCCTTCTGGGAATGAGCTATGTGGTTTTCCCCGGGGAATGCTTCAGGACTGCTAAGACTGTCTGGAAAATGTCCAGATTGATGACAGCCTTTATTTGAAATTTGACATTTTTACACTGGCAGAAACATTTGTGTCTAGCTGCTTGAATATTTAGGAGTATTAAAAAGCATGATTAATTGCAGAGTTTTGTAGTATTGTAGGTTTGACTATATTGAGCCTCATCAATATAATTTTTCTCTTAGTAAGAAAACAAATGCTCTGTGGTATATCCCACAAGGCATTGTGCCAAGGCAG
>PVIR01031709.1:0-19231 GCA_004026965.1 Petromus typicus
CCAACTTGAGATACACAGTCAGACCCTGTCTCAAAAAACCAGAAAAGTAAGAAACCTACACACCAGCCGAAACTATAATGGGATAAACTATGTATGTATCCCTAAGCACAAAGAAAAAAAGAAGGAAACTTACCCATATTAAATTTTCTGGCTATATTTACAACAAAATATAAAAGTAAAAAGTTGAGATCTTTATGTATGTAGTAATCTTGGATTTTACATATAACTCTCATAGGAAACTCTCAGAGCTTTGTAGTTCAGGCTGGCCCTGAGCTCACTATGTAGCCCAGGCAAGACTTGAACTCACAGCAATCCTCCTGCCTCTGCCTCCTGAGTACTGGGATTACAGGCGTGAGCCACCACGCCCAGCACTGTGGTATGTGGCTCTGATTGCCGGTGGGCGTCAGTCACCACATGCAGCACTGTGGTATGTAGTTACTGGGGATAAAACTCGAGACTTTGCACTTGCAAGGCAGGTGGCCAGAACCACTGAGCTAAATCCTTGGCCTGGTTACTGGCCAACTAAAAACTATTTCTACTTTCCAAGACTTTATTTATTTTTTTTTTTTTTAGGTTTTTTGGAGACAGGGTCTCGCTTTGTGGTTCAGGCTGGCCCTGAGCTCAGCCTCCAACTCACATCACAGCAATCCTCCTGCCTCCGCCTCCCGAGTGCTGGGATTACAGGCGTGAGCCACCACGCCCGGCACTGTGGTGTGTGGTACTGGTTGCTGCTGGGTGTGGGTCTCCACGCCCACTATTGTTATGTGGTTACCGGGGAATCGAACCCGGGTCCTTGCGCTTGCAAGACAGGCGCCGGAACCACTGAGCTAACTCCCCGGCCCTCTACTTTCCAAGACTTTAAAAGCGAACCAAACACTGTAGACAAAGCTTGTTCTACAATTATCTCAACTTCCTTTTGTTCCACCCACATGTGCTTGTGTGCTGCTGTGTCTAAGCATGATGCTGGTGCCCCTCCAAACAAACACACATCACACAATCAAACTCATCTTTCATGTTCATCAGACACCAAATTGGGGAGAACCAGTGCAATTGTCACACGGAGTGTTTTTCTTACTCAGTATTTTTTGTTTGTTGTTTTTGGGTTTTTTTTGAGACAAGGTCTCGCTTTGTAGTTCAGCCTGGCCCTGAACTCACTTTGTAGCCCAGGCCAGCCCTGAATTCTTGTTTTTTTTGAGATTTTGAGTCTTGCTGCGCAGCCCAGAATGGCCTGGAAACTGCCATGAGACTCTTGCCTTCTCCTCCCAAGTGCTGGGATTACAGGTATATGCACCAAGCCTACCTGCTCACTATTTTTATTGTATTCTAAACCATGTATTCGTTAAAACTTACAAAAATTAAGCTAATATTAAGTCTTTAAAATATTTTGTTCAATCACACCTTTAAAAATAATATAAAAAAATATAATTGCCCAAGTAATACTGTACTTTCCATGGTCTGGAGCAGGTCTAAGAAGAGAAACTCAAGAAAATGCTGACCTAATTGTACAGTTTATCCCTGGAATATGTGAACGGATTTCCTACCTGATTCATCATTGAACGATGTGAAGCTGATCAGCATCTGCACGTTAACTTCACCGCAACCGTTTACCAGAAGCCTAAAATCTTCTGCTGTTAAATCTTCTAGCGAATTTTTTGGAAGCACATCTAGTAGACCTTTCCTCATTGCCTAGACAATGTAAAAAATTCGTTTTATTACACTCCAGAACCTTCCTTTTGATGTAGTATTTATTTATACTGTTTAAAGCTCAACATCTAATTCTGACTGACTTCTCTAAGAATGTTAATTCCCACCTTAAACCACAGAGGAAAAAATTAAATTCTGTGTTTTGAATTTCTTTTTTAACAGACTCAGAAGAGAAGGCAGAAGAGGAATGGCATGGGACACCTACTAAAGATTTAAGGGACACAGCAAATTAGAACAGCTTCTGCTCACCGACAAGAGCTACAGTTTGTCCTAAGTGTTACTCTGTCTACCACCTAGAAATAGATATTACACTGACAAATCTCCTCGACTAGATTCAAAATCTAGAAGATTACTGAAAAACTACAATCTGCTAAGACCATGCACTTTCAAGTGCTATAATGGAGTAAAAAAATGGGTTTTTTAAAATTAGGAAATAACCAGAGATATATTCTGGTTATCGAGTTTCCTTGAATGAGTGTGAAACAATCTCCCCACCCTCCAGCCAGCTCCTTAGGACAGTCACTTCCAACTTTCTAGACCAAAGCTTGTTATCTACACATGGCCATTTCTTGGTTATGAACTAGAATGTTTCTGCGTGCTGGAAAGGCAATAAGCTAGCTACCTTCCCAATCTGACTAGATTTTGAATAAATTCATTTCCCCATTTTTAGAGGTTTCTGTTAAGCTCTTGGTGGTGGATGGCAGAGGTGGGCCCCAGACCCAGGCCTGTGCCTGGGACTGCCAGTGACACGACCTCACATTTCTTCTTGCACCCTACAGATATCGCACAGTGAGCTACAAGGTAGCAGGCCGTGGGCTCAACTCTGACTGTATGACTGACTGTATGCTGGTACATCTGTGCAATACAGGGAGCAGAAACAGAACTCAGAATCAGGCAAGACGTCCATGGTACACTAGTGGTGGGCTCTCCACATTAGCCCACAGGCATCTTCTCCACACCTGTTCACCAAAGCCACTTTCTAATGATTACATGGCTTTTCCGAGCAGTTCTAACCCTTTAAAAATGAGCACTGGGGCTGCACTCTCAAGGTATAATTTATCTGGTTCATAATTTATTTTGATCTAAAAATTCTAGGTTTTTACAGATGAGATGGATACAAGTAAGCTAGTTTACCACACACAAAGACACATGACACCACTCTCCAGAAAGCACTCACATGCAATGGCTGTTCCGCAACTACCAGCATTCTGTGCTCTGCGTATTTCCGAACATACTCATATACATTCTGGGGTGTGACTGGGATATTAACACCATTAGGAACGAGCTCAACCTGTGAAAGATTTAGCAGTGACATTTAAAGATGATCTTGTAAAAGCAATGAGAAGTTAACAGTCCACAAAACTATTTCCTAGAACTTCAGAATTTCAAGACATCTCTATATGCAGTGTCTGAGAAGTTATACACCTGTCCTCTCAGTCCGCCACAGCCTGACCCACTCCCTCCCGCCTCTGTACAGCACGCTCACTCCTTTCTGCGAGCACTCACGACTGCCTGCTTCTACACACACAAGCACAACAGAGGAATCCAGCTTTGTCCTACAAATCTCAAAACCGTGCATTTGCTTTACCTGTCCTCCGCCCTCTTCTTTACACAGATCAATCGCAAATGCCAAATCCATTGCTGAAAAGACGGCATCTGCATCTGAGCTCTGGGAAGCAAGGATCAGCTGCCGCAGGCTCTCATACATTACAGGGTCGAAAAAAGCGAAATCGTGCCAATTGACCTTAGAAGAGAAAGTAGCCAGAGATTCAATTAAAAGAACTTCACATGATCCATCGATAAATTAAAATCTATGATATTTTATCTAATTTGAAGGTATACTCACAGAGAATTTCCCACTAAATACATGCTGCTTTAAAAGTGGTAAAGTTTAATAAACCTTTGGCTTGGATAATTCATTTAATTTTCAGAGTACAGAAAGTTATTTACTGGCCAGAGGTTTAGCTCAGTGGTTCCGGCGCCTGCCTCGCAAGGACAAGATCAGGCTGCCCAGCTGCTGCCTATGGTGCCTAGCATGAGGCCACCTCCGTGCAGGTGAACAGAACCTCTGTCCTTAAGTGGCTTAAAACTATAATGACTGTAATGCTTCAGAATTCAACTGTAAATGCACCAGCATTGGCAGAAAACTAAAGTGTGTCAGTTGATCAAAAAATACTCACTTTTCTACCAAGCAAAACTTTAATGACATGTCTATTCAACGTGATTGGACACAGCTCATTCTGCAACAGGCACAGTCCAAGAATCCTAAACATAAAAACAAACAAGATTTAAACTGAAACTAACTCAAGATACATAACCCTACACATATATAAATGTACATACTGAGTTCTCTATAGCCTTATGTCTATCCAGTGTGAAATACAATATACACCCCATTTTAAAAGTAATATATTTTCTAAAAGAAAAACAAAACTTAGGAGCACTAGTAACTCTCGGTGGTAAAGGGCATGCTTCACAGGCTGAGGTCAGGGATCTGGCTTCAACATCTCCTTCCCAAACTCTTGTGTTAAAAGATGATGGTTATTTACCTGCCAATGTTTCTGAAACAATTCAGCCTTGCTTCTGTATTTTTGCCAGGCCTTGGAGTATAGAATCCTCTTTTTCCAGGTTGGTAAAACAAAGGTGCATTGTCATCACCGTCATCTGTATCATCTAAGTCCATATCTACTACGCTTCGACTGGAGCCGTGACGCTTTCGGTTCTCCTAGTAACACAGTATCAGAGAGAAAGCCCCACAAATTTATTTTTTAAATTAAATTAATGAACTTACTGAAATCATTGGGAGTCACACTGAGAGACACAGCAATATTCTTATAACAATGCACATGATCTTCTGAGGCAGGATCTTTGCTAAGTAGTCCAGACTGGCCCTGGACTCAAGAGGTAGAAACTAGGCTGGCCTTGAATCATGGTGGTGATTCTCCTTGCCTCAGCCTCCTCTGCTAAGATTCTAGGTGTGCTACCCATTCCCCTGCTTAAGACTTTTAATCACCTTTAAACTTTTCATCACCTTTTCAAAACTGTGATACATAAACCTTGTGCACAAACATCTGTTGAATACATTTACTATATGAAATTCAAGTCAGCTTCTATTTTAGAGGGGGTTTGCTCATCATGAAGGGCTCAAAAAATATTTTCACTGGGTATAAAGTTCTAGACTGACGATTCTTTCAGCATCCTGATGAAGTTACAGTCTTCTGACTTCCATAGTTTTGGATAAGAAATTTGCTGTCTTTCAAAATACTATTTCCATGTAATCATTATGTACAGCAAACATGCTAATAAAAATTATTTTTAATTAAAAAATAGTATTTCCTATGTTTAAGATGTTCTTTGGCTGCTTTAAAAAATGTAGTAAAACCAATCAGTCTAATGTATATGAACATAGTTTTTTTTCCCCCAGTTTATCTTACTTGGAGCTCACTAACCTTGAATCTATAAACATGTCTTTCACCAAGTTTATTTTTCAGCTGTTATTTCTTCAAATATTTTTCCTATACTAACCTCCTTCCCCTCTTCCTCTGAGTACTGCAAAGAGATGAATGGTTTTTTCATATTGCCCTGAAAAAAGTCCTAAAATTGTTTTCTCTGCTTTTAAAAAATTTTTCTGGGCCAGTGATTGAGCTCAGTGGTTCCAGCGCCTGCCTACAAGGGCAAGATCCTGAGTTCAATCCCCAGGAACCACATACAACAATGCTAGGTGTGGTGACTCGTGCCCATCAATAATCAGTGCCACATACCACAATGCCAGGTGTGGTAGCTCATGTCTGTAATCCCAGCACTCGGAAGGCAGAGGCAAGAGGACTGCTGTGAGTTCGAGGCTGAGTTCAGGACCAGTCTGAACTACAAAGTGAGACCCTGTCTCAAAAAAAATAAAAAAAAAAAATTTCTACCTGTTTTTCCAAAGAGATAGTGTGAGACTCAGGTAACAGTCTATATTGCAGTTTAACTTCCAAAGTCTTAACTGTCTTCCAGGTAAGATAGCATATCAAAGATCCATTTTGCCAACTTGCCTCAAAAGACACCATACCAGGTGTTTTTCAGGATCTAATTTCCCTCTCCAATCAGTAAGCTTTTCTAAACTTGCAGGTAGTGAGTTTCCTTTTTATATTTTATCTACAACTTTTAGCTGTAGTCAGGTAAGAGGTAAGATTTGGGGTAGGTAGAGATGTGGCTGAGTGGCAGAGCATTTGCCTAGCATGCACAAGGCCCTGGGTTCAACCCCTAGCAGAGCCAAAAAACCCCAGCTAAGATGAGAGGAATTTGCTCCTCATGGGGGGCACTGGAAGCTCTCCAGTAGCTTAAGAAGAATCAGATACATGTCATGAAGTAATACATGATATCTTGAGGCTGTTAAGACTGTGGTGCTTTTGTTTTCAGTACTGCTACCATCATCAACTGCTTTGTTGAGAAAAAAGAGCTAAGGATTCTACACCATCTCTGTCCTACTGTTCAGTTCATTACATCTCCAAACTGAAGCTTAATTCTGTCTGTGCTCAAAAAGCAAGAACAGTGAGTGGGGACACAGGGAGTCCTAATTACACCAACCTCATCCCTGATTCTGTGTTTTTTTGTTCTTTTTTTTGAGATAGGGTCTCACTTTGTGGTTCAGGCTGGCCCTGAGCTCAGCCTCAAACTCACATCACAGCAATCCTCCTGCCTCTGCCTCCCAAGTGCTGGGATTACATGTGTGAGCCGCCCAGCACTGTGGTATGTGGTACTGATTGCTGTTGGGCGTGAGTCTCCACACCCAGTATTGTTATGTCGTTACCGGGGAATCAAACCCCGGTCCTTGCGCTTGCAAGACAGTCGCTGGAACCACTGAGCTAACTCCCCGGCCGCCTGATTCTGTGTTTGATAGTCATTTATCTTATCTCTGCTTCTTCCTCTTTACTGTAAATATCTATTCCACTTGGAAAACACAGCTCCTTCCTAACTCCTACTCCCTCTTTCAATGAATGTTCTTATAATTTAAATCTAAGTACTTACTAGCATATGAACAAAACAATCCTTACCTGTACCTTTTCTGAAGAGTCTAATAATCCAAGATCCAGGATACTATCTGCTCCATTTTCCCTAAAAACAAATGGAGAAGCATTTACACTACAGCTAATTAAAATGTTTTTAGTATCAAGAACATGTATTAGTTTATATTTATGAGAATTCACAAATCCATGAAAGTTTTAAATTCAACAAATATACATAGCACTAGGTTTAGTAAAGTATTAAGGAGCAGGGGATTCAATAAAACACACTCTAAAACCCATATGTGATTTGAGATCATGGGCAAAAAAAAGTTACTGATTTAAGGGGCTGGGGATTTAGCTCAGTGGTTCCAGCGCCTGTCTTGCAAGCGCAAGGACCCAGGTTTGATTCCCTGGTAACCACATACCATACTGGGCGTGGAGACTCACGCTCAGCAGCAACCAGTACCACATACCACAATACCAGGCGTGATGCCTCCCCCCTGTAATCCCAGCACTTGGGAGGCAGAGGCAGGAGGATTGCTGTGATGTGAGTTTGAGGCTGAGCTCAGGGCCAGCCTGAACTACAAAGTGAGACCCTGTCTCAAAAAAACAAAAAACAAAACAAAACAAAAAAGTTACTGGTTTAAGACAAAATAACTTCAGCTTTCATCAGGGTGGTAGAAATAAGGCTCAGAGCAAGCATAGTACAAAAGCATAAAAATGCACAGGAAGCTATCCTAACAGGATCAAATTCTGTAGCATTTTAGTAATTCTAGAATACTACATTCATTGCTCATTCAAAGCAGAGTGAACACTCTACTGAAAATACTACTAAATTGTAATACTTATGGTGGTGTAATAAAAATATATGTAAATTTCTAAATTAAAAAAAAATGACAGTAAAGGACACATTGCAATAAAGCCCCTCAAAATTTAAACACACATATCTCATCTCTGCCACCACTTTTTTATGCAGTTCTAGAAGTCCTCTTTATACTTTTAGGAGGTTTGAAGAAAAATACGGTGAATGCTGCTACTGGGTACAGGCTCATAAAAACATCACAGTGAGTCCTCATCCGCTGACCCACCAGACCTACCACCATGCAACTTCCAGCTCTTCCCCAAGGCAAATGACCAAGAAAAGCAAACATTTTAAGTGGCTAAAGGACACTGAGGCAGTCACAAAGACTCAGAGGAAAGAGGACTCCAGAACTGCTTCAGCAAACAGCAGGAATAAGGAGTTCAAAGGAGCATTTGGAAAGGGATGAATGGGTCAACTGGTCTTTTATTGTAATGATTTTAAAAAAATTTTTAACAATCACCATTTATTTTGCACACTCCATATTTTCACAAAAATCTTAACAATGCAAACTCTTTAACTTTTTCTATAGTAAGTTAAGCCACACTAGACAGCTCTGGCTACAAGACAAATGAATAAAGAAATAGTTCATACAAGTCTAGAAAAAGAAAGTAACAGTAACAAAACAAATTTCTCCTGAGCGTCTCTGGCTTGGCCAGGTCAAGGCCCAGAAGTGCTATTTAGGGCCAGCCTCTGCTGTCTGCTCACTGTGGACTGTGTCCAAGCTACACAGAAGTATCCATCTCAGGGCAGAGGCAGCTCAGCAGCAACTAATGCAGTGAAGGCCTGGGCTCAGCCTCCAGCACTGCAGAAATTCTCATCTACAATCAGTGACACCCCACAGCTCCAACAAAGACAATGCCCCAGAGGGAGTATGGCTTACTCCTAATGTCACCTTTACTTATCACCTTGAGAGAAGAGGGACAAGTAATCTGACTGTTAGATACATTTAGATTTCTATTCAACAGATATATTACAAAATAGAAAACACAGACTTGCAGACATTTTTAAGGTCAATTGAGAGACCTAGAAGAAATTGCACACTTCAGCCAAGAAGTCAGGGCCACATCCCAAGGTTTATATTCGTATAATATGGACTCTCACTTCTAGAGGAATTCTAGCGGACAGTGTGATATGTTCCTCTTTGAAGTACCACTCCACAGCACCCATTACTTGGGATTTAACCCAAAGACTTCACATTAAGCTGCTTTCTACTTTGAGACAGGGTCTTGTATGAAGACACCCTAGCTAGGTTTGAACCTGTGATCCTCCTGCCTCAGCCTTCTAGGATGTTGGGATCATAGCTGTGCTCCACTACATAGCTGTACTCCACTACACTACGCCTTCTAATCCATTTCTAAATATTAACTACATACACAAAAGATCTTTTAGAATCTAAGTTCCTAGTAAAACTACCATCCTGCAACATGAGAGATCCAGCTGTCTGGCTCATGGACTTTAAATCACAATTTTGAAAAACACAGAAAGTACTATACTCTGGCAGACAGGACTGAGACGCCTCCTTGACTGTACACATTACCGTCCATGTGCGATGATGAGCTCCATGGCCTCGTCCACTCTTGCTCTCAGCGAATCCTCACTTGCTAGCAGGAGAAGCAGTTGAGCAGGAGACAATTCCAATAGCATGCCAGTGATTTTACTTGCAAATGCCTAAAAATGATGAGCAAATGTTAGTCATTCTCATTCTGAAAACGACTGTCAAAATCTACAATCAAGAAGTAGAGAAAGAGAAGCCACAGCAGGAGAAATACAAAAAGTATGAACAAGTACAGAACCTACTAAGGTCCCTTGTGGAAGCTGACTTTAGAGAGCTGACAGGAGTGAGCAGTCCGCACACACATCTCACATGGGCTGTCTGATCAATATTACAAGACTCTTCTAGGTTTCAGAGTTCCATAAGTAAACACATTATGCTCTCACTTTCTTTTCTTTCATTAGAGAATAATAAATGTCTCTATTTAGTGTAAAAAAAAAAAGGGAGAGAAGAAGTGAAAAAAAAGATACTTCTTTTCTCCTTTTGCTACCAGAAATCAAACTCTGCCTTATGCTTGCCAGGGAAGCCCTGCATGGCTGAGCTACATCTCCAGCCCAGGAAGATGCTTTTTTTGTGGGGAGACAGGGTCTCGCTTTTTCTGTAGTTCAGGCTGGCCCTGAGCTCAGCCTTGAACTCACAGCAATCCTCCCGCCTCTGCCTCCAGAGTGCTGGGATTACAGGCATGAGCCACCACGGCCGGCACTGTGGTATGTGATTCTGATTGCTGGTAAGAGTGAGTCTTGACACCCAGACACCCAGCATTGTTGTATGTGATTACCGGGGATCGAACCAGGGCCCTTGCACTTGCAAGGCAGGTGCTGGAACCATTAAGCTAAATCCCTGGCCCCAGGAATATGCTTCTTTAAGGCTAAGGATTTACTGCAAGAAATATAGTTGGTCTTCTCCATTATTCATTTTGCAACAAAATATGTACACAAAATTATGCATTAAGAAAATCCTTTGGAGCCAGGGATTTAGCTCAAGTGGTACTGTGCCTACCTTGGAAGCACAAGGACCCAAGTTCAATCCCTGGTACTGCAAAAGGAAAAAAATTTCAACTAGTTCATAGATCTTCCACTATATAAAAGAAATAAAACAGAAGATTTAAAATAAAAACCTTCCTGGAATACTTAGCAGCAGTAAACTCTGGCAGTGGGCTCCTGCTAAGGCTTCAATGCCTTCTTTAGAAAGTAACAATAATTTCTGCAAATAGTGATACAAATAAGTAACATACATAGCTAATTCTTCAGCATACAAAGAACCTGCTATGCAGAGTGGAGTCCATGTCACAACACAGCAACACTCACTCTTTCCTAAGCTGGTTACTACACAGATAAACACACACTTCAGTGGTGTGGCTGGTCACCAGCAGACAAGTTTTACAAGATACTTTCATTGAAAAGTGGAAAAAAAAGAAAGCCTGAGCTAGCTGACAAGCTGCTAAGTGCACAGCACATACTGGCTGCATGGCTTGCACACGGGGATACAGCCTCTCTCCCAGTGCCTGCCGATGTGCTGGCAGGGGGTCAGGGTCGTCGCTAGGGTTTCCCTCGGAGGCAGGTCTGAAGGGCCTGGTGTCAATGGAAAGCTGTCTTCTAAAGTCTCTGCAAGAGGAGAAAAAATGCTTATGACTTTGTCCTTTTCAACTGCAAGGACAGCAAAGAAAGGGATACAGTCACCCCACTAACAGGCAGGAACACAGACCCTACACAGATGAAGCCTGAGAACTATGTCACGACCTGGCAGACTGTCGCTTAGATCATTATACATTCATAATGTATAACTTGATTCTGAGGGAACAAGACCTTCAGGTATCAGAAATTAAAAGTCCACTCATAATCCCTGGAAATTTTAGGCAGAAGTAGAAGGCAAGCCCTTCCAACAATAGAAAACTCCAAAGATTTCAGTAATATAGCTTGCCAAAAATAAAATCTGAAGATAACTAAGGGAAAAATGCCTCTTGGTTTTTAGAACAGATTTACTTACTAATCTTACTGAAGATTATTAAATCTTAAAATTTTCATTTTCTTTCCTTTTTTTTAGACATAGTCTCACTCTATAACCCAGACTAGCCTCAAACCTGCAGCAATCCTCCTGCCTCAGCCTCCCAAGTGCTAGGATCATTGGCCTGCACTACCACATTAGGCTAAAACTTTCATTTTCTAAAACACAGTCTGTAAATAAGATTCTTTCATTTACAAGCCTATGTCTAATTTGTTCAGAACAGTGGTATTCAGTAAGAGATACAAAATTAACATACCTATCCCGGTCTCTCCGAGAACCGGCTCGCAAGCCGCTGCTTCTCCTCATCTCCCTTTCTCTCTCCCTTTCCCGATCTCTTTCTCCTCTGTTCCTTAATCTCTGCATTAAACCTAGAAGAAAAGATGAAATATAGTTTAAGTTTATTTAAATTTCAATCAGTGCAAAGACTTGAGTCAAGCCCTTGGTGTCTGCTAGGGCTGCCCTGCCTCTACTGAGAATAGCGCTCCAGCTGTGCAGGACACCCACACACTCACTGCAAACACTGTTATTTGTTGAATGTATTTCCCCTTGACATATCAAAGCTGTAATATATAGGGGGTGCTCTGAAAATATAGTTAATGTTTGAATTTTTAAAAATACATTATAGTAAGCACACTGACAATAATGACAGGATAAGAACAGTCATACCCAGGGGTGTACTGTGAGGGTGATTAGTGGCAACACGTTTTTTACTGTAATAAATTTCATTTAAATATTACCATATTTTTGGATCACACTGTATACATAGCAATGGGCTGGGTTTTCTTTTTTAATTGAGTGTATTGGTACATTTTAAGTATATGTTATTTTTATATTCATCATTGAGAATTTACCTTCAAATTTCTTCTTTCCCTTCTCCCCCAGTTCTCCTTTCCCCTTGAACATTTTCTTCCTATTTCACAATACCTATTATACATTTCAGACCTCATTTACACCTTCAGTTTCTCACACTAGAGAAATATATTTATACATGTGTCCTATTTATTTTTCTTATGAGTAAAGCCTCGATGTACATCCATTTAGCTATGTGTCTAATTTATCATTTTTAGCAACAGGCTCTGTTAATCTCATTGTAAATAACACTGCAGTCTCTTTTTTTTGAGACAGGGTCTCACTTTGTGGTTCAGGCTAGCCCTGAGCTCAGCCTCAAACTCACATCACAGCAATTCTCCTGCCTCTGCCTCCCGAGTGCTGGGATTACAGGCGTGAACCGCCACACCTGGCACTGTGGTGTGTGGTACTGGTTGCTGCTGGGCATGAGTCTCCACGCCCAGTATGGTATGTGGTTATCAGGATCGAACCTGGGTCCTTGCGCTTGCAAGACAGGCGCCGGAACCACTGAGCTAACTCCCTGGCCCCTGCAGTTTCTTATACGACTATAATCACTCAAGAATGTTCTTTCTCCTTGGTTTTTGGCAGTAAGCAACACAGGACACCAGGACAGTAGCTATTTTATTTTTAAATACCTGACCCAGAGCATGGTTTCTTAAACTGGGCAAAAAAGATACTTTGAAATGTTTTCAGTGCCTAGGTTTTCCCATTAAAATCTGCTAACACTTCATTTCAAGTTTGTAGGGCGTCACAAAGTAAAAGTGACAATGAGAGGCCGGGGAACATTCCCCATTTTCTTATGCCCTCTCTTTTCTGCAGCTAATGTAGCCTCCACAGGGTAGTTTCTGCAACCTCGACGAGATACAGACATGGCCTAGGTAAAACCAAGGATTTTCTTAATTATGTCTAAAAACTTCTTCTCCCTGAGTAACTATAACCATTCACTTGGACAACAACAATCCCTATTAGGTCCTTTCTTGACATAACTCACCAGTTAACGCCTCCTAAGGCTTTTGAACTTCTCACAATTTTTAATTTTGCTGATTGTAACCCTGAAAATTAGGGAAGATCCTAACCCCAACTGCTGACTCTCACTGAGATAACAAGATGATCTTCTCCCCATGAGACGATACACAAAGTTTTGTTTAAAAATAACAAAAAAAAAAATACTTTGCTAAGTTAACACGGTGAGCTTCTTGAGGTAGCTGAGTTTCTATCTGGTTCCAATCTCCCAATCTTAATGGAGATCGGTACCCAGTTTATGAATGACACTTTGAATACTCTAAACACTTTGTGTCAATATGGGTGTCGAAAGACTGCAGTTCACTCACTGACTTTTATTTTGTTAATATCTCTGTTAGTCACCTGCCCTCCAAACAAGTAACCACTGCAAGGAGAAACTAGGCCAAACACTGAAATCAAAAGAAATATGACAATAGAAGAGTAAATTGTAAAAACTGTCAGCTAGTTTAATCAAGATCGTCATTAATCTAGAATAAAGTCATACAAAAAATATGAACAGATCATAAAATTATTCCCTTGTAAAGATACATAACAATTAATGATTTGTGTTTTTCCAGAGACACTTGTCAGTGGTGAGGTACTTACTAGTGTGGGTTCCTTTGTTGGCATTCTGGATACAATCTAGATTTGGCAGTTTCTCATTTGACAGAAATGCTTGTGCGATGGCCGTATAGAAGCTTCGGGCAACACCACTGCCCTCCCCGGGCTCGTCCTTGAAAGTGACTTTCACTCTGTGGACAGCCATGGGCGTTGTCGCACATCTGCGGCCAAAGTGATTGTTGAGCTGCCTCATGGTCTGCTGAATAAGCAGGTCTCGGTCCCGGTCAACCTAGTGATACACACCAAAAGTAGTAAAGTCAACATGGGAAAACATTTTTTTAAGTAAAATCTGAAAACTAAATTTTAACTTTTCCTCAGTAGTTTTAAAAACTGCATCCTAAATTCACAACTTTCTAAAATAAGTAAGAATGTCTGCATTAAATTAGGATGGTGGAATATAATTCAATTTAAACACTTTCTCTCTTTCTCTATGAGAAAGTAATAACCATTCTATTTTGAAGTATACCAGAATAAATTCCAAATGGAGCAGAGATAATACCCTTTTTTACACAACATGAGTGAATTCTCTGATGACAGAAAACACAAGGAGGGAGGGAAACGTGACAAAGTAGAGAAAAAATGTGCACCTTCCATCCTAAAAATGGATATTCAGGATGAGTGTTGATTGCCTGAAGACACATAAAGAACTAAAATCTTAGGGAAAAACTAGTAAGACACCAAATTTAAAATATAGCAAAAATTCACAGAAAAATATCACTAATCCTAAATATATGAAACTTTTAACTTTGTTCAAATAAAAATTTAAATGAAACTATACTAAACTGTCATTTCTTACCCATCAGACTAGCAAAACCTAAAAGCTTGACAACAAACTGCTAGCCAGGTTATAATAAGCAGAGACTCTCCTACTGATGGTGAAAATGCACAAATATACAACCACATGTACAAGTATTTTCCAGGACCTGGGGAAATTACATATGCAAATCCATGTCTATGACTCTGTCTTAAAGTCAAAATCACAAAAAGAAAAACAAAGCACTATTTATTACACTAATACCAAGAGAACAGAAATAAACCCATGTGTCTAGCTCCTAAAGGATTTGCTTAAAAAATATTTTAAGAATAAAAAACAACATAACAACCATAAAGTATAGTAGACTATGCAGCTATACAAGATAGAATATCTCTACCAATAAAGCTATGAGCCAGGCACAGTGATGCATACTTTGTAACACTGGCACTCTGAGAGCGCTGAGGTAGGAGGATAGAAAGCTCATGTCCCAAATAGGCAACCTAATGATACCCTCTCTCAAGAAATAAAAAGGCAAGAGGAAGACCTTGTCTCAAAAAAAAAAAAAAAAAGAAAGGAATGAAGGAAAAAAAATAAAAGAAATAAAAAGGGCTGAGGATGTAGCTCAGAGCAAGGACTAGAATCCATTCTGCGAGTGGGGCACAAACACCGAAGAAATTATTTCAAATGACTCTAAAACCAATTTGCTAGTATTGCTAAATGAAGAACAAAAACATAAATTAATCTTCATCTACTTTTAATAATCGTTTGTTGATGCCAGTGTTGATTCTGTAATTTTAAGAATGCCATGTGTATGCTGTGGGATAAAAGCAAGTGAATAATTTTATCAATGTTATTGAGAAGTTGGATGTTAAGTTTAAGAGACCTAAGAGTTAAGATCTAACAGGTGAAAACAAAACAACCTTGTGGTCATACTGAATTGGGACTGTTTTTCTTCTTTTTCTTTAATGGAGGGGGATGAGATAAGGTGGCCACACTTCCTGATACCCACAAACAGAACATGCGAACAGTAATTGCCCAGCAGCAGCATGCAACCCTAGAACCTCGGTCGCAACCTCAAAAATCTAATTTCCTATGAAAAGCACTTGGGATTTTTTCAGAAAATGGCTGGTTAAACATCTGTGATAGGAAATGCATGTGAAATAGATGGGACAATAAAGAAGGAGACCATTGGAACACAGTTACAGAGGACTCAAATGGCCAAAGCAGAGCCCATCTGAGCATCAGTAAGAATAATCTCCACATTATGGGGCAGGGATTTAGCTCAAGTGATACTGTGCCTACCTTGGAAACATAAGGGCCCAAGTTAGATGTCTGGTGCCACCAGAAAAAAAAAAAAAAAAATCTCCACATCAAACGTGGTTAAATTCATGTGAGAACAGTGAAACTTTTTTAAAAATCTAAAACTCAAAATTATTTGGTCACCATTAGAGAACAACAGGGAGCTGTCAGAGAAAATTATTGTTCTAAATTTGGTGATTATCATTTAAAAAAATTTTTAATTTTCAGCACCTACTCCTTCAAAATCTATTGTTATTCTGAAAGTTTTTAACTTCACATAAATCGTACATTATAGGTATAATATAAGAAAATCTAAATACCTTTACCTCTAGTGATAAATCTCTTGACTGCTGGTTTCTCAGTTTTTCCATTTCTCTACGGAATTTTGATTCTTTTACCTCAAAACCACCCAATTCGGTTAGGATCTTTAAAAAAATGCATGACAGAATTATTCTGTGAAATTTGTTCTTATCAGGCAAAACAGAATTCAAAGTATGCAAAATACATACTGATCCAGGTTCTGCTCCAACGTCTTCCATGAACACTCTGCCAAACAGTTCTAAAGAAAGGCGCCAGCGTCCTAGCAGCATATCATGGGAAATGACCATGCCCATGAAGCTACACTGTGGCCTGGAAGACATTCAAGGGGAGGAAGAGCTCAGCCACCTCCCTAGCTGCACAGGCTTTGGTCAATGATAGTACTGTGGTTGCTCTTTTACTCTTCTGACACCCTCAGTATTTCAAATCACTCTCTCTCTAGTAAGGGAACATTTCCAAAACTACATTTTTTTTATGTTTTTAGGTATGAATACATCATCCCCCAACTGCCTCCTATCTTCACCTTTCTTTTCATTTTACTCCCACTCCTTAAAGTCCTCAGTCAACCTGCGCTTGAGGGATAGGTCTCCCTCTAGTATAAATTTCCACAATGAATTGGAATCCATTTGTGAAATATATCCCTATCAGTGATGTTCGACTCAAACGCAACATGGAGAGCAGAGAAGGCCAAGACACTTCCCCTTTTTCCCTTTATATTAGTACCATTTATTTCCCTGCTGTTCAGACCTGAAACACACTTCCCTTCTGGTTCCTCTCGAATAATAAAGTCCATCTTGAGTTTCTCTTCTTCCTGTGATTTTCTTTCCATCCCAAAGCCAATAATCTACCTGAGCCTCTTTTCCTCACTGTCTAGCTTGAGCAAACAGTTGCATTCTAACTCTTTTCTCCAGTCTGTTGCTGTACACTCATGTCTTCTCCAGGAAAACTGAGTCACCATTACATAGCCCACTAACTCCAGTGCTACCAGTTAACCAGCTCCAGGGCAGTCAGGAAACTGCTGAAAGCAGTCAACAGATCCTGTAATGGTTACCCAAACCAAGTGGGGCACGTGCCAGGAATGTGCATAAACAAAAACCTACAACCTACATTTTCTGAACCAGATAAAGAAGCCCAAGAAAGTATGAGTCACAGATCTGGAAGTTTTATTCTTTCTATATTCACATCTTTCCCCCTTGCTGATCTGCTCGTAACAAGTTTAATTGGCAAGGTGACACGGATGTTTTTAAACTCAGTATCAAACCCTAAACACATGAAGTCTTAAGAGCTTCTTGAATAAAGTGAAAAATGCTGAGCAGTGACAAAAAAGTTCATAAACATCCCAAACCAGAAAACTCAACTTTGCATATCTAATAGGAGATAATAGAAATGATTTATATACATTTATTTATATACAAATGAATAAAATACAACACTTCTAAATAAAATTCCTTCAGGAATTATACTGGTGATAACATAGTACAACCACAAGGGCCCCCAGCCCCTTGCACGGTACCTGAAGGAAGTGAGTGGAGGCCCCTCACTCTCGGTGAGGCCTATCTCTGCCAGCAAACTGCTCTTCAGCTGTGCGGCAAGGTCATGAGCAGACGGCCCTGGTTTTGAGCTCTCAACTTCTTCTGGCAGCACAGTTTGTTCTTCCCCTTCTTTTTTTTGCCGATTTTGCATATTCATTACATTTTTCAGATTGGCAGCATAAGACATTTTAGTTGGAAGAATCTATGAATTTTTTGTTTAAAAGTTACACATTAAGAAAAAAATTGGTTAAATTTTGTTTTTAGTTTAGTAATCACTGAAATCACACAGAAGTTAATTATCTTATCCTTTCAGGAACCTCCCCTGTGAGGACACTCTCTGTTCTTGTCCAATGACGCAGGATTGCTAAGCAAATCTTTTTAATATCTGTGTGCCCAAGACCTTCACACATGCTCAGTATTTTTGATACTACATTTTGCTATAGCTGCTTTTTAAAAATTATGTCACTACTCTTTCAGGAGAAAAGGGGTGCAACTTAGGCACCCCATGTGAAAACGAGATCTTCCCATTACTTAACCAGTGGTGAGCCAACACATTCCTGAATACAATTATTTACGA
The DNA here is from genome assembly GCA_004026965.1 of Petromus typicus. Lineage (NCBI taxonomy): Eukaryota > Metazoa > Chordata > Mammalia > Rodentia > Petromuridae > Petromus > Petromus typicus. Next base: position 18,063 of record PVIR01031709.1, read on the forward strand.
TCTCAACCTCTTACCCATAAATTCAAGACAATAAAATGCTTTTTACTCAAAATGGTTCTAAAGAGTGAGACTGTAAGTAAGTGCCCAGGGTACAGAATTAATAAATGTTAAGGTATCACTATTCCGAATTCCTCACTTATCAACACTTTTTAAAACTGATGCATATGAGTAGTATAGAATGAGATTTGCAGGGCCAGAGCTGTAGCTCAGTGGTGCTGCGCCTGCCTGGCAAGTGCAAGGCCTGTGCTCTATCCCTGGTACAGGGTGGGGGAAACGACATGGGTGGAGAGATGGACAGGAAGGTGCGTGGGGACACATCCAAACAGAATGAGATCTGTAATGGCGTAATGGTTACATTTTTGTACAAATTAATTCAGTAAATCAAAGAAAATTTTAAGCTGAAATTAGCATGTTCATATCTATAAAACAAGTTTATGTATATATGAAAATTTAAAATTTCAGTAGTATATGATAATCAACCTTGAAAAAGACCAAGCATATACTAAAGCTATTTTATGGATAAAGTAATCCTACTGAGCACAGTAAAGACAAGTGGTGGAACTCATCCCGTTATAAAACAGGAACTTCTGACACATCTATTACTTGAGGAAATAAAATATTGTAAGTTAACACATTTCTGAAAATCTAAATGCTGGCACAAGCTCTCATTAACAAGTATATGTACAGTGCAGAATTTACTGTCTTACCTCGAGGCAGTTTCTGTCCATTGTGACTTCCATTAAGCATTTTCCACTACCACTGGATGAAGAATAAAGACCCTGACTTGGGCGGCCAAAGAGATCCTCCTTCCTAGCATTTGGCTGGAATTGCAACAGACAAATTCTGGTTACATTGAACCAGAATGGGGAGAAGTCAGCCAGAAAGAAACGTGGACTCAGGATGAGGACAACTTACCTGCAACAAATGGGGCTGGTCAGCCAGGGGGATGGCTTCAGCCAGAGGCACTTCAAAGGGATTGGGGGGGATACACCCCAGGAATGTCATGGAGTCCGACCGCCGGAAAAATGGGTGGTTTTGTCCAGTTTCTGCAGGAAGAGAGTCATCGTCCTTATCATTCAAAGCAGCACCTAAACACAAAAAGATAAAGTATTCTGTTTAATAATTACTGGGGAAAGGTAAAAGAATATCAAGATAACAATTCAAAATGT
>PVIR01031710.1:0-19223 GCA_004026965.1 Petromus typicus
AAAAAAAAAAAAAAGAAGGATACACATAAGACATTTAGAATGATGTCAGAATTTTGTGAATCTCAGTTAAGGGTATTAAAAAACTCTGTGAGAGTCCTGCAGCTTTTCTGTAAATCTGAAATTTCTTCAAAAATACAATCTTAAAAATCAAAATTGTAATCTTCCAGCATTCAGTGACATTCTAAGACCTGAATTCAAAGGTAAATTAAATAGATACTTGGTGTTAATTACATCATGCAAAGAATCAGTAATGATTGCTACTTTAATCACAAGGGCCTTTGGCTCTTAGATAAAAGTAAGGCAATTTATGATCCCCATAGCTAAATTTGTATCCCCTTTTATGCTTGTTCCCATTTTTACAATTATTTCTCCAGTTGACTCTGGTTGCATTTTCTTTTTCACTCTGAACATTGTTTATCTTTGCGTATGAGGCTTATCTTGCAAATTCCCTTTTCTAATATGTCAGGTGGAATGCACAGTCCTTCTCTGGGCAGCAGGGTGTTGTCGCAACCCCCACACGTACCAAGGTCTGCAGATGCTCAGGTGCCTGGTATGTGGCGATGTTTCCACATGACCTGCACAATCCTCCCACATACACATTATCTGTAGATGACTTACAATGCCTAACACAGTGTAATACTGTGTAAGTAGCTAGTAGCCTATACTGTGTTGTTCAGGGAATCTTAACAAGAGACAGAAGTCAGTACATGTCCAATTTAGCTCAGTCAGAGGATACAGGACTTGTGCCTGTGGAAGGCCAGCTGCATTTATGTGCGATAGCTTTCTGTCTTTCATTGCCTAAGATTAAGGGAGATTTTATGTTCTGTTTTTTCCCTTTGACACCAAATGTGATGTCTTTTATTCTGTGATACCAACTGGGTATCCAGCAATTCAGTCCTATTCTGACACTTCCCAGAATTAGCAGAGACCTCACAGGTCAAGGCTCAGCCTTACAAGAAAGATCTGTGGCACCTGCACTTCTTCCCACAGTTAGAAGTCGTCCCCCTTTCTCAGATTTGATCATGTGCTGTAGCAACTTACAGAACTCAGGGAACAGTTTACTTACGTGTCTACTAGTGTGTTATAAAGGACAGGACCTAGCAGCGGACAGGTGTGGGCAGTGTGCCCTCTGGACATGCCACCTCCCAGCACCTCAGTGTGTTCACCGGCTGGAAGTTTGTTGTTCAGGCTTTCATGGGTGTTGCATTACATAAGCCTGATGAGTAATTCATCGGCCGCTGTGGTTTAAAATCTCCATTCCCTCTTCCCCTCCAGTCTAGAGGATGAGGCTGAACAAGCCTACCTTCTAATCACAGGGCTGGTTCCTCTGATGACCAGCCCTGCTCTGGAAGCTGTCAGAGGCCCAGGATGACAAAGAGACTCTTTAAGAACCACAAAAGATGCTCCCATCACTCAGGAAATCCCAAGGTTTTAGGAGTTCTGTGCCAGAACCTGGGGCAGAGATGAAGTATATATTTCTTAAACTACAGACTATCTTCCTCTCACTTGTACAGCAGTAGATCTGTAATATTCTACTGAGCTCTCCTTTTATGTCAAGATGATCTGAGAAATATGTAGAGGTTTTAGTACATTTAAAAAATTAAGATCTAAAATACGCTTTCACTAGACTTCAAGTGGTATTCATCATCTTGACTCTTAACTATTTCTCAAACTTATTGGTGAAGATTTTGCTTTCATAGGTTTACTTAGAGTATCAATTGGTTTAATACGTAATAAGCCTTTCAGGCAGCCTTTCATAGTAGGTACTCAGTTGATACTCATTGTTTATTTTGGATTGATTGGTTGGTTGGCAGCTTGGTTGGTTGACAGATTGATTGAGGTGGAATCTTGTTGTGTCGCCTTAGAAAAACCTTACATTCTGGGGTTCAAACGATCCTCCTATCTCAGCCTGAGTATCTAACCCTACAGGCATGAGTGCCTTTGCCTAACTCATTGGTTGTTTTAAATAGGTATACACAGCTGTTATATTAATAAAAGGATGTTATGGTACTGTTACGGAAAACTTAGGTTTGGGGTGCAGGCAAATCTGCATTCAGATCCTATCTCTTATTAGCCTGAGACTTTGAACACTTAGTGATTTACTCTATCATCTCAGTTTACTCACATATTGAAATAAAATCATTTACCTAACAAAATTGTTCAGGATTAATGAGAATGTTAAGTTTAGTGAAGACTAACAAAGCATTGGTTCTGACATATAGGAAATCTTTACTGAGTGACAACAGCACATACTATTTTCATTGTAATTCAAGAGCTATACGCTTGGTAGTCATGGTTAACTGGATGCACTTGAAATACGTGCTTTGTTTCTGTGTTAATCAGGATGTGTATATATAATGTACCAATAGAGATTTCAATAAAGAAAAGCACATGATGATTTTAAGTTGAAGCACAAGCAGTTGCCATTTGAGCCATAGCCAGAGCTGTAATTGTGATGTGGGGTGGGGGGTTCTTTTCCATCTTCCTTCTTCACCTGTTTCATTTTACATGCTAATACCTACTGCCTGTAGGTAGTATGACCTCACCTCATCCCTGAGCCCCTAATACTCCAGCTGTGTCTCAGTATTTTATCTTAGAAGGTCTTTCCCCTTTGGCTGGAACCTTATGTGAAGACTGGGATTGTTGTGCATGTAGAACTTTACCTAATCTTAGGCAGTTATTTCCCTAATCTTAGTTTTTCACATGCAAGGCCTCCCTCATCGATGTCTGGAGCTTTTTCTCTGCAGCTCCATTCTCTGATATTTTACTATCCAAGTTCCAGCCACCTTGCTCCCTGAACTCTCAGATGTGCTCTCTAGTCTGGCTGAACTCCAGTTGGTTCCCTTTCTCTGCCATAGCAGGTCCACAGGCAATGAAATGGGTGCTCACAGGATTTTCTGTGTCTGCTTCCCTTTACGCAGGGGATGATCTGCTGTCTGCCTTTTGTCCAGAGTTCAACAACCATTGTGTTATCCATTTTGTCTGACTTTTTTATTTTTTTGAGACAGGGTCTTGCTTTGTAGTTCAGCCTCGAACATAGCAGTCCTCCCAAGCACTGGGGTTACTTACAGGGATGAGCCACCAGGCCCGGCAGTGTGGTGTGTGGTTCTGATTGCTGGTGGGCGTGACCTACCACGCCCAGCTTTGTTGATGGTTATGGGAGATGGAACCCCAACCCTGGAGCTTACACTTGCAAGACCTTACGCTTGCAAGGCAGGTGCCAAAACCAATAAGCTAAATCTCCAGCCCCAGACTTTCTAATTGTTAAGGTAAACTCAACCCCTGGTATCATTCTTATTGGATTGAATGAAGCTTTAAACTTTTGAGTAGTAAAAGACTTCTCATATCACACAAATATCAGCATAGTTGTTCATTTTGGTACGAAAAAAATTGGCAGAAAATATGCTGCTATTCTTGAGTTAGATTGTACCTGATTTATTTATGTGCTTAAAGAAAAATAGATCATATAAGTGGCTAGAAAATTAAAAGATGTGTATAGTCAAAATTTATAATCAGTTTGCAAAACAAATTTTGTAGTTTGTTTTGTTTGCTGTACTAGGGATTACATTCAGGATTCTTTTTCCTTTACCCATCTAATTTCTAAGTACTACTTGTATTCCCTCACATTCAGTTGTTAATTTCTTATTATATTTCTGTGTCTCTATTCTCATTGACCATCATATATATTCTTACGCCAGTCCTCCTGTTTTACATAAGGGATAGCACCCTCACATACCAGGCCTTTTTTTAAAAAAAGCAATGTATTAAAGGGCTCTTTCTATATCAGCTCAGAAAAAGCATTCATCTGGGGGGGTTTTCTTTGGTTGTGCTGGTTGAACCCAGGGCCTTGCACAAACTATGAAGCTTTCCACCCTTGAGCTGCATCCCTGGCACCAACACAGATTTTTTTTTGAATTTTAAAGCTGCTGAGTATTCTGTTTCTTGGATAAAATCATTTGTTTGGTCCCTATGTAATCAGTTGTTCCCAGCTTTTGCTGTTACAAGTAGTATTAAAATGAGTAGAATGAACATATTTTATTTTGTACATATGAAATAGTACAGTTAAAGACTTAAATTGTATCAGTTAAAGACTTCTGAGAAATAGAAAATACTGGGCTGTATGATATATTTATTTTAATTTTGATTATTACTGTTAAATTGCCTTCCTTTGCAGTTGTACTTTACTTTGCATCTGTAGAATGGGAATGACTTTTCCTGTGTTCTCAAGATTACATTCAGATGGGGTTGGGGATTTAGCTCAGTGGTTCCTGTGTCTGCCTTGCAAGCACAAGCTCCTTAGATCAGTCCCCGTAGCCATATACAGCAGTGCTGAGCGTAGTGACTCACGCCCATCAGCAGTCAGAACCACACACCACAATGCTAGGCATGGTGGCTTGTGTCCGTAATCCCAGCACTTGGGAGGTAGAGGCGAGATGATTGCTGTGAGTTCTAGGTTTGCCTTGGCTAGATAGTGAGCTCAGAGCCAACCTGAGCTACAAAGTGAGACCCTGTCTCAAAAAAAAAAAAAAAAAGATTACATTCAGATTTTTGTGCATTAATTTTTAGAATAGCTTCTTGCTGGCATATTGCTCAGTAGTAGAGTGTGCCGAAAGCTCTGGGTTCCATCTCTACCACTACAAAAAACAAAGTTACTTAAAGTGGCATCTTGTGGTAGTTTTAGCTTGCATCATTATTATCAGTGAGATTATGCATCTTTCTTATGTTAAGATTTATCTCTGTCTGTTCTTCCTTTCTCTATAGCCTTGGTATTCTTTTTTTTTTTTAGGTTTTTTGAGACAGGGTCTCGCTTTGCGGTTCAGGCTGGCCCTGAGCTCAGCCTCAAAGTCACAGCAATCCTCCTGCCTCTCCCTCCCAAGTGCTGGGATTACAGGCGTGAGCCACCATGCCCGGCACTGTGGTACGTGGTACTGGTTGCTGCTGGACGTGAGTCTCCACACCCAGTATTGTATGTGGTTACCAGGGAATCGAACCCAGGCCCTTGTGCTTGCAAGACAGGCGCCGGAACCACTGAGCTAACTCCCCGGCCCCACCCTTGGCATTCTTTATCCATTCTCATATTGCACTGTTGGATATATTTTCTACCATGTAGGTGCCCTTAGGGGGAGTAGTTCTTTGTTTTTGATACTCTTTGGAAACATTTTTTCCAATTTGTCTGACTTCTGACTTACGCTTTTGCCATACGTAGTGTTTCTAGTTTTTTTAATTACAGTTAAGCATTTGAGGCTGAGGATGTAAGTTCCGTGCTCTGCACCTGCCTGGCAAGTGTAAGGTCCTGAGATCAATCACTGTTACCACCAAAAAAAGGCATTTGATAATTTAACAGCCAAAATACAACAAGAATTTTAAGAAAGATAGCCAAGCTGGGTGTGGTGGTGCATACCTGTAGTTCCAGCTCTTGGGAGGCTGAGGCAGGAGAATCACAAGTTCGATTTCAGTCTGGATTACAGAATGAGTTCAAGGCCAGCCTGGACTATATCAGACCCTGTCTCCAAAAACCAAACAAACATGCAAGTCCAATACGAGATTCAGAGAGGGAACTATAAAATATAATTTTGTTATGCTAACTATGTAATATTCATACTATGGTGGGAAGAGATATTTTTGCTCTAATTTGAACATAACCAAGTGTATCCTACATGAATTTAATAGCTAGTGATGTCATGGTAAGTGAGAGATGGCTTCGAGTTTGCTATGGTATGGTGAGTTGTATATTCTTTTAGATTATTAACATATATTTATCTCACTTAAATATACTACTCTAATAGGAATATAATTTTTATTATCTTAAAATGTTAAAATATATCTCTGGAATTAAGTCAAGAGTTTAAGTAATAAGTTCAAAAAAATTAGATGAGAAAATGTGCTAACAGTATAGTAGGTTGATTTAATATCTTCCAGAGTTAGTCTTTATCTTCCTTTTTTTCTGTAAAAGGAAATTGTGAGTATGAGGTCCTTTACTTCTGTTTAGGTATTGAATTAGAGGGCATAGCTGATCAGGAGACCAGGTGATTGATAGTCTGTACCTTCCGGAGGCACTTGAACAATGCCCATGTGCCTTGTTCTGTAAGGCCCCATTTTCCTTTCAGGGTAGTACTGATTTGAAGAGGGAAAAAGTGTATTCGTCTAGCTGCTTGGAGAGTGTGCTGTTTGCTTCCCTCGCCCCTCTCCTGTGTGCTCCTTCCTGTTTATTATGCTGCTTTGAGTACCTTGTCTCACGTTGAGTAGTGTGACATGCAAACTGAATGATGGATAAATAATTGTGTCTTCACACAGACCAATTGACTTTTTCCCCTTTGGCAAGTAGGATGGGATTTGGAGCAGCTGTCCAGCCTTTTACATGTCCTCTAACATTTTGGTGCTTTGACTGATTGTTGTTTTACTCTTTGCCCAGTGTTATAAATTCAGACAATCTTTGAGAAAGTTGTTCAAGCTAGTGTGCCATTTCAGTATTAATGATTAAGTCTCTATATAGATCAAAACATGAAGTATTTTGGCTAGAAAAACTCTAATAGAGCAACCTTTATTTGAATATCTTAGATCATGAAGTTTTGTCTGCTTGTACTTCCTACTCACAAAATAGATTTCATTTACTTTGAAGAAAGCTGTCCAAACATTTAAATTTAGAATGATTTAAATTGCAGTTTAATTTTGATAAAACATAATTTAAATAATCTGAAATTAGATGCTTAGTGATTCCATGCATAGATCTTCTCTATTATGAAACTTACCATGTTTAATTTTCCCAGCAGAAATTCAGGAAGCAAAAGCTCCCAGTCCTTCCATTAACCGGCAAACCAGCATTGAAACGGATAGAGTGTCTAAGGAGTTCATAGAATTTCTCAAGACCTTCCACAAGACAGGCCAAGAAATCTATAAACAGACCAAGATGTTTTTGGAAGCAATGCATTACAAAAGGGTAGGTTGAGAATAACCACTTAGAGTTTCGGTTTTAGGAAAGGTCTTAGAAATAATGTAATATGTTCCTATCAGTTTACACCTGAGAAAGTTGAGACTCAGAGATGTTATTTACCTAAGAAAAGCCTCCGAACCAGGTGAAAATGTGATCTCAGGCTAGTACTTTTCCACTGCAGTCCAGTGGTGTTCAGGGCATCTCTGTGTGGAAATTCCGACTTTGAAACCATTTCAACTATGTACTTGAGTAACAGGCGCTCCTGACTTGTTGCCTCATAACTAATCTAATATACCAATCTTAGGCCTTTAATTCTCTGTAACAGCTCTTAGGCCAGTAACAGTACTTCCAGAGATTTTTATTTTTACTTGTTTTGGTTTTGAAATTGAGATTTAAAATTTTTCTCAGCTTGTTTGGTTAGAGAGAGGTAGAGTTTAGATGTTGAAAAGGACCTTAGCAACTATCTGGTTTCTGTCCTTTTATTTTATACATGAGAAAATTGAGAGCCAGAGACTAAGGGACCTGTGCAAGTTTCCAGGGTGGATTTGGGCCAATGTCAGAACTAAAACTGTGACTCTCACACCTGTGTATTTAGCCCAGAACTTCTAACTCATGGTTCATTTGCAGTAATTCCTAAGGCTGCCTGCAAAAGAAATTGTTTTGTGAACAGGAAGCAATCCTGTTTTAATACAGTGTGGCCCCTCAGCGCAAGAGTTAGCTCTAAACTTCTTTTAGATGAAGTAAAGAAGTCTTACAGGGAAAAGAAAAAGAATGAAGAAAGCAGCAAGATGATTAACTACTTAGTTCTCTTTTCGCTGTGGTCAAACCTCACTAGACTAATGGGCAGTGGTCTTCTGTCAAGATCTTTTAAAATACCAAATGGAGTGTGGGAAGGAGAATAGCTTTCTTGCTCTTGAGGAAACAGTGATGCTGTGTAAGGGAGCAGCCTTCTTTTCCTTGAGGGATTGAGCAAGTCGTGACAGTTAAAGCCAGGAAGCGAAGGTCATTGATCTGAATGTGTTAGAAGCAGTAATGGGCCTTCTTGATGTAGGAGAATTCATTGTCGAGTGATATGCAGTATTTGTTTTGTTTTGTTTTTGTTTGAGATAAGGGTCTCACTAGGTGGTCCAGGCTGGCCTTGAGATTGCGTCACTCACTTTAGGAGCTGGGATGCCAGGCCTGTGCCTGACTTACAACTTTTTTAAAAAATGTTTTTATTTTCTCTGGTTTTATTCTTGTAACCTTAAACGACATATCTAAACATGTATTTCTTGTTCTAGCAAGTTTTATCACTATCTCATGAACTTACATATTAATTTTAACGCACCTTTTCTTTCTTTTCTCTGCCTTTCAGTTCTGAGCTGTACGTTTACATTTTAGCATCATAATTGAACACATTGACTTTATGTTCTATATGATTAAAACTTCACTGTTTTCTCCTATATATTGAATTTAAAATTTAAAAGCCAGTGAACAGAACATTTATATTATTGTGACTTTTTAAGTATTATTTTCCACAGGTCATAGTAATATGCCTAGATATTTCTCGTAAGATCCAAGGTTATGTTTGTAGAAAAATACAGCCCTCATTTTTTGAATCATCATAAAAAGTTTACGGGATATCCATACTACCTTAGCATTTATACTGTAGTGCGTATAGCACATGTGCTGTGTAACACTATATTTTAAAAACATATGCAACTTGAATATGCTTTTTTCTTCTTCTTCTTCTTCTTTTGTTTTTGAGGCACGGTCTTGCTGAACCACTGAGCTAAATCCCCGGCCCCTTGAATTTGCTTTTCTATATTCAGAAATATAATGGTCCCTTGGTCTGTAAACATTTAATTGACTTTTTAAGTACTAAAAACTTAACTGGTGTAGATATCACTGCCCTGTTTTGATCACTAATTGCTATCAGAGACCTGGGCTTCGCCTCACGCTTCTCTTATTTGAAGAGACTGTACAGCCCATTTCCCACTTCATAGTTAAAATTGAGTTCCACACCTGTGTCAGGGGTCACAATGCTTAGCACACATACCTGGTGCTGAACAGGTGGTTTTTAACTGAGTGTTCTTCAGGAAGCCGTTCCACCCTCTGGCTGCAAGTTATTGTCCTTCAAATAAATAAATAATAAACACTTTTTATACCTGAATTACTTAACATAACTAGCTTTAGGTCACTAATTATATACATTTCTTGGGAGAATTGAGTATATCTTGTGGCAGTTCTTGTGAAATGGTGAAATACAGTGTAAGATGCTGTGTGTATTCAGTTCACTGGAACTGTTCACAAGACCTTAACTTGCCTAGCACACAGAAGATCCTGGGTTCAATCCCCTGGACCACAAAAAAAGAAAAAAGGGAACTTCATGTTTTCCTCACCAACTAAATGTCGTGAATCTCCCACTCTGAAGGCCTCCGCAGTGTCAGTGTTGTTACCTGTTTCAAACTGCGCTGTGGACACTTGTGTAAGTGGATGACTCTTCGCTTGTGTCCATGGTGTGCCTGCCTGTGTCTATCCTTGCGTCATTCCCATCACCTCCATCCTGGTGTCCACCAGTGCTGAGCCACTTTTTCTCCCTATGGGCCAAGTGGAGAAAATTAAATATTTTCAGGGCTGGGGATTTAGCTCAGTGGTTCCGGCCCCTGTCTTGCAAGCGCAAGGGCCCTAGTTCGATCCTTGGTAACCACATACTATATTGGGTGTGAAGACTCACCCCAGCAGCAGTCAGTACCACATACCACAGTGCCGGGCGTGGTGGCTCACGCCTGTAATCCCAGCACTCAGGAGGCAGAGGCAGGAGGATTGCTGTGATGTGAGTTGGAGGCTGAGCTCGGGGCCAGCCTGAACCACAAAAGCAAAACCCTGTCTCAAAAAAAACCTAAAAAGAAAATTAAATATTTTCAGAACTGCATGTTTTTAAAGAAAATTTTCAAGCCACTTTATCTGCATTTATTTTTTAAAAATATTTTTTATATACACACATCTCAAAAGGATATCTCTTTGGCTAAAATTTCAGCACACACATAATTCATATTCATTGTGGTATTGTACTGTAGTGCTTTACTTCAAATTCAAAAAATATTCTTGTTAATATTCCCGAGGCTTACCCTTTTTCTCTTTTTAATATATCTAATGTTATTATTAGCTACTTAATATATGTATTGTCTTATTATACTTTATGTTCTGCATAATGAAATATTTCTATTGCAGATGAGACAAGAAAATCCATTTATGTTGAACATAAATTGTCATTAGCTGCTTTTCTCTGAGAGGACATCTTACCAATTTAAATTTTATTAAGAAAATAGAAGGGATGGGCTGGGGATTTGGCTCAGTGGTTCCAGCACCTGTCTTGCAAGCTCAAAGACCCAGGTTCGATCCTCAGTTAACCACATATAATACTGGATGTAGAGACTCACACCCAGCAGCAATCAATACCACATACCACAGTGCCGGGCGTGTTGGCTCATGCCTGTCATCCCAGCACTTGGGAGGCAGAGGCAGGAGGACTACTGTGAGTTCAAGTCTAGCCTGGGCTACATAGTGAGTTCAGGGCCAGCCTGAAATACAAATCAAGACGCTGTCTAAAACAAACAAAAAAAAATCACTAGACTGGGTTTAAGTCAGAGTAACTAAGACTTGAAGGAACTTTTTTACTCCTCCAGCTCTACACACCCTGCCTTTGATAAGCATTAAAAAAAGAATCTCTCATTTATAAAGGTTAGCCCTTCATTTTCTGAAAGTACAGTCTTTTAATCTGTTGACTACTCCAGGCTTTATACTAAACTAAATTGCTCAATTCAAGTTTTTAAATGTTCTTGTTGATTTTTTTTTGGTCCTGGGGATGGATCTCAGGACCTTGTGCTTGCAAAGCAGGTGCAACACCACTGAGCTAAACCCCTGCCCTAAACTAGTTTCTTGAATTAGCAATTATGCTCACGCTTTTCTTCCTTACTAAGAAAGCAGCCAGGTGAAAGCTGAGGCCAGGGATTTAGCTCAGTGGTTTCGGAGTCTGCCTGGCAGGGGCAGGGTTCCAAGTTTGATTCCTGGTAACCACATACTGCACATGCGTGGTGGCCCACACCTGTAATCCCAGCACTCAGGAGACAGAAGCAGGAGGATTGTTAGCCTGGGCTACATAGTGAGTTTGGGACCAGCCTAAACTCCAAAGTGAGACCCTATCTCAAAAAAAAAAAAAAAAAATCACTACTAGAAGAAACCTTAATCAACACAATAAGCTTTGGAGAAAATGAAGAAAAAAGTAACATAGGATCCAACTTTTAAATTAGAAGCAGGGTGTTCTTACTTACATGCAAAAGCTACGAAAGTCAGCCTCGTGAAGCAAAGTGTGCAGAGCGGTTTGTAGAGGCCTAGACAGGGTGAGTGAGGGTGAGGTCGGGAAGAGGGGCTGGGTGCCAGGGGCAGCTGGGCGGGAGGCCATCCTGCAGGCTCTGGAGCCCGCACTTAATTGTGGCTCTCAGAAGAGCTTGGAGCAAGGTTCCCGGGACGGGAAGTGATGCTTCGGTGGATGGGCACGCTCACGTGGCCCTGCGCCCTGTACATGTGAACAGCTGTATGCCAAGGAAGAGTTTAAAAGGGAAAAATCGAAAGCAGAGAGGATGAGAAGCAGAGCACTAAGCAGTAGGAAAAGCCCTGAGCTGGGGGAGTCCAAAGGCATTTAAAAATATAGACAAAAAATTAGATTGAGTCGGCAACCGTTTTGAAAATGATGAATGAAGAGAAATAATGAAAAACATATCATGCGGGGGACAGTCACGCATGAGAGAACTGGCTTTTAATGCCACATGATTGGCAGTACTACACCCAGAGGGCGATAGGCTAGAAAGGGCTCGAGAGTGTGATGAGTGTTGCTGGTCAGGCTCTGGTGATGGCGGAGTATTTTGAACAAACAAAACATATTGTACCATTCTGCTACTTGCGTGCTCCCGTCTGCACAGTGTCTCACTCAGTTCATGGTAGTGTGGAAGTTGCTAGAATACTAACCTACTACGTACTGCGTACTTTCTCTCGTTCAGAGGGAAAGCTGAAAGTTAGGATTTTTGTTGTTGTTACTGATACTTTTTTTTTTTGTATTTAATTTTTTGTTGCAAATATTTTATTTTATGATAACTTTTATAAAGAAAAGATGAGTTCATTTATAATTAGCCACTACCTAGCTACTATAAATCATAGACTTCTGGGTTTTTTTCTTAGAAATGTGAAATGAGCAACTGGACCGTAACATTCTTGCCAGTAATTGGATTTTAAAAATTGGCCCTGTTTTATTCATCTAAATGTTTTAATCTATATTCAACTAGTGACTAATGACTTGGTAAGTGGACTTTCTCCAAATATGAGGGTAGCATGCATGGTATACTTTAAATGTGACTGTTTAAATTTTATTTAATAAGATTAAAACTGTAATATGTTTATTTTTTTTAACATTGTTAAAGGCAGCAGAAATAAGCAATGCAGAGAAAATGATAGGCTGGCTTGGTTACTCTTTTCATTTCTGAAACGAAGTATCCAGCAACCACATGTTAAGGAGGAAAGGTTTGTTTTGGCTCACAGTTTGTAGAGCCTTCAGACCATGGCTACTTCTAAAGCAATTCAGAATAGTAGAGGTACATGGCAGAGGAGAAACAGCCCATGGAGTGGCAGGAAGAAGGCAGCAGGATGTCAAGAAACCAGCCTGCCTTTCTCTTTTATCCCATAAATCTGCCAGCTCTGAAAATGCCCACCTATGGGCACGTATAGCTTTGGGAGGACATCTAGATAGAAGCCATAGCAGACCAAAGGGTGTGTAGCTCAGAGGTAGAGTGCTTGCATAATGTGTGAGGTTGCAAGTTTTATTCCAAGCATCAAAGCTAAAATCTAAATAGATGAAAATATAGCGATGTAAAAAAAAAAATTCATGAACCCAGAAAATAGTCATGGAGATACTAAGTTCTAATAATTAAGGAATTAATTAAAGTTTTCAAAACTGGAGATAAAAAATGGACTTTGGGCCAGACAGGAAAAGTAAGAGTATCTTTCAGTATTGTATTGAAAGAAAGATACCCAGATATCTTTGTTTTAAATTGTAAAGAAAATAAATTTTAGAGGAAAAATAACGTTTTTTTTTTGTGGTACTGGTGATCTAACTTGGGACTTTGTACTTGTGGAGCAGGTGCCAGAACCACTGAACTAAATCCCCAGCCCCTGTCGTTTTCTTTTGAGGGAGGTACTGCTACCCTTTTGCAACACTTTTTACTGTTCAAATGTCCTTGAAAAGATAGTGCAGAACAAAGGCAGTCATGGCCTCTGATAGTGCAGAACAAGGGCAGTCAAGGCCTCTGCTTACAAGACGTGTGGAAGTGTGAGACCTAGGGAGGAGTGCCTCTGGCACCTTTGCAGTATTACAAGTGGAGGAACAATGAAAAATGGTCACATTTATTCCTTCTTTCATTCAGGTAATATTGCGCACTAGCCATGTCGTGGTGAGGTAAAGTTTCAGTGGGAAGTGGACAGGACCGATCTGCTAGAGGAAGGTGTCTGAAGTGTAATGTAAAGTCACACTGCCAGGCTGGGGGAGAAGGTGGCCTGCGGTACCAGTAATCCAGGATGATGGGTCTTTAAAAGAAGCTCACCATTAGAAGTGAGTAGTTATAATTAGAAGTGTAGACTAGTGAGCCGTGACTTAGCTCAGCAGTGCTGCACCTGCCTGACAAGCACAAGGTCCTCAGTTCGGTCCCCGGCACCAAGACCAAAAAAACCAAAGAAATGAGTGCTAGTAATAATTGTAAGAAGGAATATAGTTTTTGTTCCTGGTTGAGTGTTACAGTTTGGTAACGTTGTGTAAACTACCTAAGTAGATTAAAATGAATAATCTTGCAGAAAAATATAAACTAAAAGAATAAGTTGATGATACCATCTGAAGGAAAATTCAGGTATCGTACTTGCAGTGTTCAGTCTTTCCTATTCAAAATAAAATTAAACTTACTGATGTAATGTTTAAAAAAAATTCATCTCAACTGGGCATAGGAGTACTCTATAATCCCAGCACTTAAAAGGCTCAGGAGGCTTGCTGCAAGTTAGAGGCTTGTTTGGGCTAGATAGTGTATTCAGGGCCAAAGAAAAAAATTTTTTTAAATTCAAAAACCCCATATTGATAGTCTTAAAAATCCATTCTGTTTATTGAAAGAATATGAGGGGTTTACCAAATGATTAAAATAAGGACAGTGTGGTAATTTGGTTTTCCGAGTTTACAAATCTATTCTTCATAAAGGCCAGGCATAATATTAAAACTAACTCTGAACAAATACTTCCAGTGGACCTAAAGTTTATTTAGCTCCTGGAAAGGTTTATCTGATGATCTGATTTACTACCAAGATGAAGTTCTGAGAACTTAGAATGTAAGTGTGTTAAATCAGCTCATAGACTGGGTGGACAGAAAGCACAGGCTGAAGTCCCCTTGGAAGATCGGGAGAGTCAGATGTTGCATGGGGGCAACTCATCTCCTGAGCTTCTCGACCCTTCAGCTTCTACACTGAGGGCGGCGGGGTCAGGCTCCTGTCGTAGGTGACCACGCCCTGCTGGGCTCACGCCCAGATGGCAAAGGCGACAGTGTTGCTCACAGGCCTCCCTGGAAGCATGATGTGACTGGCTTCTCACAGGGCAAGTGAAGCCAGGACGCTTGCTGCCGCCGCCTCTGCCTCTGGACCAGCTTACAGATGCTCGTTGCAGGTGGCCGGGAAAAGCGAGAGAGCCAGCTGTGGTTGTTGCACCTATAGCCATAGATGCAGCTGCTCGGCTGGGGAGGCGCTGAGGCAGGAGGATCACTGGCGCCCAGGAATTAGACTGTCTCAAACAAGGGAAGAAAGAGAGTTAGAGAGGTTTCCTGTCTGCCCATAGCCCTTTGTCTTCCTTGTTCATGTCATAGGATATTAGAATTATTTCCCTTCGTCTTCTCATTTAAACTGAAGGCCCTCTGAGCATTTTATTAATTTTTTATGTCACTGGTGGTTCTATTAATCAGGTCATAAGTACTTTTAGAAAGGGTAGACCACTAAGAATGTATTCATTATGACCCACAAGCATGTACTATTAGAAACATTACAATTTTAAAAATAGATTGGATAGAAATAGAACTTTGAGGAAATTCAGAGGGAAAAATTGTCTTAGAAATTCCAGGAGAAAACAGAACAAAAGTAGAGGTAAAATTTTTTGTGTGGTGGAGTGGGAGGGACTTGTGCAGGAGAAACTTCTAAATCTAAATTTTGAAATGTAATGACTTTCATTACTATTACTGCCATTTGAAGTTTTGGTAAAAGAATAAAAATGAGTGGAGTGAAATAAAACAGTATTCCAGAAGTAGATTCCATGTTTTAGGGCAGTCTCTGACAACTGGGACACCAGGGGAAACCGCAGTGCTTTAAAGTATTAACTTTAAAAATTTATGGAAAAAATGGAACTCAGGTAAAAAGGAATGGCAAAAATAGGAAACTGAATTAAAGAAGAGCTTAATGTTACATATATAACATATATATATATATATATATAAACATTAACATTATATATAGCATTAATATATAACATTAACATTATATCTGACATTTCTAGATGGCCAGTCTAGGCAGCAGACACCTGCAAGGGTGTTTTGACACGGGAGTGAGGGACAGCCTCTGAGAGGGCACAGAGTGAGCAGAGCCTTAAAGGAATTGGGGGGGCTGGGCAGCTGCTGGAGCTCCGTGAGGCACGAAGGCAGCTGGACGCAGCCCCAGTGCACTGAGGCAGGAGGAGTGCAGGGTGCGTGGGGTGGGACGTCTGTCCGGGCCGAGTACAGCGCACACCGCCGAGAACTGCAGAGTGGCAGAAAGTGACCAGGCCCTGGCCACCACGATAGTATGTAGATAGTATGTAGATGGGCTGGAAGGGAGAAGGATCAAAGAGGGCAGCTAACCTGTAGGCAGAGGGGAGAAGGGTGCCCTTTTAATGTAGACTTTATATTTTGGAACAAAGTGGAGAATAAAGACATAAAATGCAAGACTAAAATCAGTAAGACCAAGGGAAAATTGTCAAATCCAGTGTTGTGGAGGCCACAGAGAAATAGGCATGTGCACAGGGCCAATGACAGAAGAAATAACTGAGAAGAAGGCAGTTTTCACAAGATTATGTGTACCGACTGTATCAGACACAAAAGCCACCCATATATTTAGTGGTGAGGATGATTAAATAAATTGATTTTTTGTAATGGAATCTTTTATAGCCATCAAAAATGACTAAGTAGACTTGTTAAATGGAAATTCAAATAAATCATGTAAATTATTGAAGCATGCATTATATGTAAGAATAAAGAGAGTGGATTTAGAGCTCCATAAAATGTGGTGCTCTGTTCGTGAACTTCTTCAACTATCCAACAGCCTCTTTGTTGCTTGGTTTCAGGAGCTAAGCATCGAGGAGCAGTCAGAGTGTACTCAGGACTTCTACCAGAGTGTAGCCGAGAGGATGCAGACCCGTGGGAAAGGTAATTTGCCTGCCAAGCACTGTGGGGCTTCCCGGAGTGGCCAGGCTCTGCCCCTCACATAGCCTTTCTGCCCTTCTGATGCCCGGCGGGCTCCGCACACTGCACTGTGCGCCCCTGCTGGTGCTCTGGAGCGGGGCTCAGGCTCGGTAGTGTCTTGAGGGCCACTGTGTGCATCACCAGCGCAGCTGGCCAGCTCACCGACGGGAGTGCTTAATGTCTCCATTGTGGGTAAAAATGAGCTGCAGTAAAACTATTGGGGAGGCTTTTGTAAACAAGTCCCCCTTCCTGGAATCAGCACCGCGCTGAGTTAGCGCTCATGACCATGTGGTTCTCAGTAGGACTGGGGGAGGAAAAGAAAAGAGAATCATGGCTTCGGCTTTGGAGGTTAAGAGATTCTTCTGGAATTTGACCTCAGTGATGTATGTAGGATGTGCTAGGTCATGGTGAGGAGGCCACCCTGAGGTGTGCCCACTCAGCAGGCGTACACCTGTGGGGTCTGTCCACCACAGCTCAGTCAGAAGCGGGGATTCCGGAAAAGTTGGTCTCAAAGGCTGTGATAATTTTTAAAAGGTCTTTTCAAAGAAAACATGTGAACAGAAAACTTCGAGAATCTTAATCTTTACTTGATTACAGTAAAAGACACGGCATTAATCCCCTCAAAATACTCTTCACTTTGCACACGTTACCCCTCCTTGGCCCTTTCTGACACAGCTCTGGAGCCCTCTTTCCTGTCTAGTTGCACTGTGGCTGCTGGAATGTCCTGGATGAACTCAGAGTATTTACCCTAGTGGGTCATTTTGACTTTGGGGAAGAGCCAGAAGTCTCAAGTACCGGGTCCCGTGGAGGAGGACGCACTATCACATCTTCAGGAGCCGACCTTTCCCTGGGTGGCGCTCAGCAGCAGCACTCGCTGGATCCCGGAGGTCACATCTTAGAAAGCCGCTCATAAAGAGGACTCAAGACCTGCTGCAGCAAGGGCCAAGAAGGCGGGAGGAGTGTGTGTAGAGCAGGGAGGTGTATTCGAGGGGTCAGTGGCAATGTGTCTTTACTATAGTAAGTGAAGGTAACATCTTCATGTGTTTTGATCAACTTCATATTTCTAGTGAATTAATAAATGTATTAGTAAGTTAATTTTCTGCTATGTCAAAAGACATGCTCTTAATTTAAAATGTCTGCCCTTCTCTTGAGCTTTTATATCCTTTGTGTATTTCAGTGCCTCCGGAAAAGGTTGAGAAAATCATGGATCAGATTGAAAAGTACATCATGACTCGGCTCTATAAATATGTATTTTGTCCAGAAACGACTGATGATGAAAAGAAAGATCTTGCCATTCAAAAGAGGATCAGGTCATTGTTTTGCTTTGTAGTATATTTACTACCTACTTGTTGCAGGGACACAACATAGAAAAACAAGGACCCAAATTTCAGACCCTAAGAGACAGTAAGAGCTAACCTGCTCACCGTGCTTAACGTACCAGCCCTCTGTGCTGTGAGGCAGAGCCCGGATAGTCTCTCTCGCCCATCTGACCCTAGCCAGCGTTAGGTAAAAACTGTGTTTGGTATTTAGGTCATTTCAGATCTCCAAAATTGCCAAGGAATAGGAAGACTTGTTTTCTTGTTTCCTTGTTCTGCCTTATCAGGCAGGGAGCTGCAGATGCCACATCAGGGCAGTGGGTGTCCTGTTCCCTTTCCCGCCTCAGGGAAGAATACGGGTTACTCAGCCATTCCTACCCTCTCAGCTCTCACCAGCACCCAGCCTTCCAGGACCATACAGTGAACCCCAGAACTCTGAATTCTGCTGACGACACTAGGCCCCCTAGGACCAGCCACCCATGTCTGGGCACAGACCCAGGGCGTGGCGTGATGAGTTGTCCGTAGAAGACAGAGCCCAGGACCCCAGATGAGGTCTGGGACCAGTGCCACCAGTCTGCCTGTACGGGGAGCTGTCCCACAGGAAGTGAGGAGTGGGCAGTGGATTCACAGCCAGGGAATGAGGTGCAGGGGGAGAGCGGGAGCCAGGCGGGCCATGCAGTGAAGCCGGGTGTGACTAGGAAGCGCACACAGTTCACACCAAACGATGTGTGCTCACTGGCCTTCCGCTCGGTTCCCATGTCCCCAGGGGGGTGTTTCGGTGGCCAGTGAGAAGGGGAGCAGCGAATTCTTCATGGGGAGTGCTTCTCAGGAGCAGAATCTCCTGTTTGGGTTTTGGGGGGTTTGTTTTTTGGAGGGGTTGTTTTTGTTTCTGTGTTTCACAGGATTGAACCTGGGGCATTCGTATTGAACCACATCCACAGCTCTTCTATTTAAAGTTTTTTATTTAGAGACAGGATCTCGCTAAGTTGCCCGGCTGGCCTTGAACTTGCAGTCCTGCCTCAGTCTGCCAGAGTGCTGGGGACTGGAGTGTGCCACCACACCTAGCTTCTGCCTTCAGCCCATGACCAGCCTTCGGTTCCTAAGGGATGCAGAGCAGTGGTCTTGCTTTAGGGTTCTGGTCACTTGGTCCTAATAAGTGCAAGACTTCTGTGGTGGTGCCTAGCGTTGCACACAGATGGCCCCCGTTTTCCCTCAGCCAAAGCCGGTGACAGGTTCAGAGGCCGCAGGCCATTTCCGGAACTCCCCTGTGCTGTTTGTTTCTCTGTAGAGTGCTGCACTGGGTCACACCTCAGATGCTTTGTGTTCCTGTTAATGAAGAAATTCCAGAAGTTTCTGATATGGTGGTGAAAGCAATCACAGGTCAGTGAAACTGAGAGCTTTGGTCGTTGGGTGTTTGTAACAATATTCGTTC
>PVIR01031711.1:0-19202 GCA_004026965.1 Petromus typicus
TTTTTTTTTATGTTGAGCTTTAAGCTTTGTTGGGTCTATAATTTCTTACTTTTGTTTTAGTTGTTGAGACCCATTTTCTCATCAAGGTCTTGGCCATTATCCACCTTATTTTTCAAATTGTGATCTATTTTAGTAAAGCTTTCATGTTTAGCTTTGTTTGTATTCATTTTTTCATTAGGGGCTCTTCTTTCTTATGTTAGATTCCTTTTCTTTTTTTTTTTTAAATCTTTATTGGTACATTACATATACACATCATGATTGCACTCCATAATGGGGATTTATACCAGTATAAGACACATCTTAATTATAATTTTTTCCCCTAGCCCTACCCATCCTACCACCCCCCATATACATAAAATTTGTTTCCTTACTTTTTTGTTACAATCTCAACATTTCCCCCCCCCCTTTTTTTTGTACAGGTACACAAACTAAATTATCCATTAAGGTCCTGAAGTGGAGCAAAACAAGTATTCTTACATTGTTAAGAGTTATTTGCCACCAAAAATATCAGTGGATTGGGTGTGCCTTTTAGTTACATAGCTAACCTATATCTTTACATTTCCTGTAGTTTCATACAGAAAATGTTTACTTTTTGTGCAAACCCACTACCTAAGGCTCTGTCCCAGCCCTGCCAAGAGCAAAGTAGGACTTTTGGTAAAACATCATTATGTGATGCTGACCATGCCCGGGGAATATTTAAGAAAAAAATGTAGCAGTCAAACAAGAAAATGAACAAAGAAGAATGAGACTGAAGAGAAAAGAGAGAGCATAGGACAAAGAGAAAGAAATTATCTGAAGGGAAATGGTCATGAAGAACAGGGGTGAAGGGGAAAAATAATGAGATTATATAAAAAAAAAAGAAAAGAAACAAAGTTTATGTATATAAGGGGTGAGGGTGGTAGGGTGGATAGGGCTATGGGAAAAAATGAAAATTAAATTGTGTCATATATTGGTACAAACTGTCATTGTGGAGTGCAATCATGATGTGTATATGTAATGTACCAATAAAGATTTCAATTAAAAAAAAAAACTGGTCTCAGGTTGTCATGCCCCCATCTGAACAGGGAGAAAGTGAGAAAAGGAGGAACTGGTGAAAGAAGAGATGTGCAGCTTTTATTGTTTCTTTAAAAAACTTTTAACACAGTGCTTGGTTTTCCCATTTGCACAAATAAGTTCATGAATGTTAGCATTCAATTTCCCTCTAATTTATTAAATGTAACAATGACATACAATGAGTGTTATTGTTTATAGTGCATTGCTATGGACTGTTCTCCATTATCTTAGTTTCTCCTTCAACTCCCTGTGTTTGTTTAATCCTATAGTTCCGGAAACAGTAGTTCTTCTCTTGTGAAACCTTCAGATAGTTTATTTTTCTGTCAGAATTCTAAAAAATTTTAAAGGAACAATACAATAAATAAAAACAGCTTACTCTGTCTATCTTGTCTATCATTTCTCAATGGTGGCCTGACATCAGGCTATTCCTCCAATGAAACCTGACTTAGAGCACTGCATAGAAGTGCTGTGGATGGCAGTGAACTTTTTAAACTTGTTGTTGACTCTTTTTTATTTTTGTTCTTTATCCCTATGTAATAAAGAAAGAAAAAAAAAGAAGCAGAAGATAGTGAGACAAGAAAGGAATAAAAGTACAAATAAAATGCATTTATCAATTTTAAAATACTAGATTGCCAAATTTACCAAGTGGATTCTCAAAAGGAGAATGAGATAGGGAGCATTTCCACCACTGAAAACTATTCCTGGAGTGATGTAGGGACTAACGTTAATCTGCTTCCACTGATTTTTCTGAAACCTGTCATGGTATACTTGTTATGATTTTCTCCTCTTCTTTGTGGAAAATATTTTACTAGACAAAAAAAAGTTTGTTTATTTAAATACTGGTGGATAATAGATTCCATAATATTCAGGTCCAAATTCTTGGTAGACCTCTGCAAAGTGATTGGTGAAATTTATGGGCACAGCTGGTTTGCAGTTGTAAAACCCTATTTTTTTAATGCAAAATGGCATCTGTGCCTGCTAATTGGATGCTTAGACATACACACACACACACACACACACACACACACACACACACACACACACACACACACACACACACACTGACTGCCTGGGAATTACAAACATGTATTTCTTAAATTCTGCCCATATATTGCATTTTTGAGAATCGTCGCTAAGATTCATTGTTTTTTCCTCCTTGTTTTTCTTATAAAGCGGGTGAAAGAAAAAAAAGCTTTCTCCTTGCTATAAATATTGCCCGTCGGGGAAAATACCCATCCTCCTCCTAATCCAGTTTTAATCCTTCAAAGCTCTGAACTAAGAAATCACTGTATGTTGTGGTAGCTGATAGTCTAAATAATTTGGGCGCTGCGATCATTGCCAACTGTCTGGTAAGAAAGAAAGAATCAATCAAACTGGTGAACGCCACAGGCAACCTTGTCTCAGGAGTTGGTTTCAAGCTAAACCCGGAGACCTCAGTCAGGATTAATCTTTGCCCATCCTCCTTGCACATTTTACTGCTGCCGTTGTCTAGTTTACAACCACAGAATGGAGGAATATCCATTACAAGTTTCATCAAAGTTTATTCAATTTGCTTTCATAATTATTATGAACTCTAGAAAAAACGTCATAGGCTTCAGTGCCGATATGTCTCTCCCTAAAGCAGATTGCTTTATCATTCTTCCACGCTCTGGTAACTTCCAATAGGAAGCTGGCTAACCTGGCTGTGATGATGACAAACCATGAGTAGAAGGGGAAAGGGGCTCAACCAGTCTGATCTGCACGGAAGCCCATACCAGCTTTCTGGAAAGAAAAGAAAAACAAGAAAGTAAACACCTGACTTCTGATGCACTTGCTATTTTAATGTGAGCATAACAAACGGTGAGATTTGAATGCAAAGAGGGAAAATTATTTGCAGCAATTTAATCCCTTCAGAATGGAAAAGCTCTGGTTGTAGCTGAAGGAGACTTTTCACCTCAAAGTCACAGCCTAACCCTCGTCTGGATTTATGTAGTGTGTTCACATTCAATTCTTTTTCAAGGTTTTTTGGGTGAAGGCATATTGTTTTCTGTCCATTGGGTGTTTTGTATATTTATCCTGTACTTTCTTTCCTGAGTTTGTATTGACACATGACCTGGTCTTTTAAAGTGACTAAGTTATGATGAATCAGTTTATCTACTTTCTTCTTTTCTCTCCCTAGAAATAACTGAGCTTGAATTAGACTACGTGTTCCTGGGACTCAATAGAAAAATGTGGCAGCGAATTGTGTTATTTTGACACTTAGAAATGTATATCATATCTATTAATTACTCTAACAGATATAAAAGTATCAAAATAATAAACTGATATTTTCCCTATTCTTTTATTGAATAGTTGAATTACATATATATGGAAAAATTTATTTAAACATATGAAAATACACAGACAATTTTAAATAGTTTATATGATGGATATTGTATAATTCATATCAAATAGATTAAATTAATTGTATATATTTCCTTCAAGAATAATATACATTTTTATTAGCAAATACTAATTATGAACTTATCTAAAATTCACTGTCAAACTGTGGGTGATTGAATGTAGACCTATGCATGAATTTATTTAGGAAGAAACAGTATTCATTGATACAAAATAATTTTAAAGTGCAGAGTAACACAACAATGAATAATCAATATATAATAAACTTTTGGGAACTCATATTGACTGAGGAATTTTATTATCTGGGTTAATTAGGGAAGAGTTCATATGAGAAGAAGAACACAAAATTTATACAGTTCAGGAATGGGAAAGGTTATCACAGGATATGGTAGGACATTGGAGAAAGTTAGAATTTGAAAACAGGCCAGAGTGGGCTCTGCAGCAGGTGAATAGTTTGGCATGAAGCAGCATCCTTTAGATGAAATACGAGACATTGGGAATTCTGAGGCAAACTGAAACAGCTCTTTTTCTTTATGCTCCTACACCTTTTTCATTCCTTTTGCTTTTGTCTTTAACCCTCTTTTTCCACTCTAACAAAAATCATGGGATCTGGGACCACAGCTCTGCCCTCCAGAATCCAGAATCTCTTGGATCTGAAATGCTGAGATGGTCTTTGAAGGCTGTGAGGTTATGAATCTTACGGATAATTTCAGTAAAGGAAAAGAACCAAGGCTAAATGTGTTGAGATTGTAGTTTGGGGCTTTAACATTTTTCTTTCATTTTCCTTTAGAGCAATCAATTGCCTTCTACAGACATTGAATTCACTTACAAAGTTAAAACAGAGAAATAAAATGGAATGCAATGATCAGGAAATTCCATTTGTTTTTTTTTCCCCTTCCTTTTCATCATTTTGTTGAATATGTGCAGAACTATATGAGGTTATTCATTTGTACCCAAATGGGAATATAGGATTTGCCATAT
The DNA here is from genome assembly GCA_004026965.1 of Petromus typicus. Classification (NCBI taxonomy): domain Eukaryota; kingdom Metazoa; phylum Chordata; class Mammalia; order Rodentia; family Petromuridae; genus Petromus; species Petromus typicus. The sequence continues at coordinate 4,414 of PVIR01031711.1, forward strand.
TGGATCAGTCCATTGGTCCATCAATGTTGTATTCACACTGCCTCTGGCATTAGATGATACATGAAGTATCAGAGGAGAGCGAGCTCCCCCCTTTCCCCATAAGGCAGAGAGTCAATTGTGCAGTGCAATAGATGGGGTGAAAGTCTTCACTGCTCAGGATGGGGCTGTATGAATGGAATCAGGATCTGATGATGTCTAAATGGGGCAGAGACTGCATCAGCGGAAGACAGATTCAGGCCATCCTCACCTTTAGAAATCGTGCCCAATGTCTTTCTGCTCACTTTCAATTATAAGAACCATTGTTCATCTCACAATAATAAATTGAAATAGTGGCGTTAAATAGTCCTATTCCAGTAAGATGAAGACAGCAATGTATAATAACTGACACATCACTGCTTTCTGTCTGGGGAGAACAGAGAAACAGTCAGAAGCAGAATCTAAGGTAATATCACAGAATCTGACCCCTCTATTGCCAAAATAATTATTATAAGAGATGCACAGTCTAACTCCTCACCCTCGTTACTCACTCACTCCTCAGAAAAAGATTCGATTGCATGGTGTGGCAGGTGCCTTGAGAACAATCTGCAACATGTCCTCACAGGAGAGCAGTTGAGGCACCATGAAGGATCACCATGCAGGTGATAAGCTGTGTACAACAGGTGAGGTTGAACCAAATTAAAATATGCACACAGCAAATGAGATGCTGGAGTAAGGCAGAACACTGTGCCAGCTACTAACTGGGGAGAATTCTGACTAAAGTATAAAACAATTAATCTGGGGCCAGGGACTTAGCTCAGTGGTTCTGACACCTGCCTTGCAAACACAAGTCCCAGGTTTGATCCTATAACCACATACAACAATGTTGGGTGTGGAGACTCATGCCCATTAGCAATACCATGTACCAGGAGTAGTGGTTTATGCCCACCAGCATACTACAGTGCCAGGGGTAGTGGCTCATGTCTGTAATACCAGCATGCAGGAGGAAGAGATAGGAAGATTGCTGAGTTTGAAACTGAGTTCAGAACCAGCCTGAACTACAAAGAGAGACCCTGTCTCAAAATACAAAACAAAAACAAAAAAACAAAGAAAAACAAAGCAAAAATTAATGTGATGTTTTTCAAAATCCAGTATCCATACCATCTAAAAAAATATTCTTAGATTTAACAACACATCACAGGATGGGAATTGTGTTCAGTAAATAAGAACAGTTCTCTGTCGAGAATAAGAATTTTGCAAAGTTATTTCTAGTTTCTCTAAAGATTTTCAACCATAGAACCCCAGCCCTGACTAGCTGAAGAGAACTAGACTACTGATAGTAAGTTTAGCTACTCACTCAGAGGGATTCCAGCTTCCCAGTTTAAAAAGCCCATGCTGGGGCCAGGGAGTTAGCTCAGTGGTTCTGGTGCCTGTCTTGCAAGCACAAGGACCTGGGTTCGATCCCCAGTAACCACATACTATACTGGGCGTGGAGACTCATGCCCAGCAGCAACCAGTACAACATACCACAGTGCCGGGTGTGGTGGTTCAAGCCTATAATCCCAGCACTCGGGAGGCAGAGGCAGGAGGGTTGCTGTGATGTGAGTTGGAGGCTGAGCTCAGGGCCAGCCTGAATCACAAAGCAAGACCCTGTCTCAAAAAATCTAAAATAAATAAATAAATAAATAAATAGCCCATGCCAAGTATTGAAAATATGTCTGTTTAAAGTATGGCGTTATGAAGCATTTTCCTTTTGCATTTGCTGTTTAATGTCATATCTGAACAATTAAATGATTAATATGAATTTTCATGTTCATCTTTATATTGTGCATTGTCAACTCTAAGTTAAAATATAAGAACATTTCTGTGACTATGAAAATCAACAAAACTCACATGGTTTACATGTTTAAGCTCCTATATTTATATAAACCTATTTTTTAATCAAAACAGTGAAAATACAAAAAAATAACTCAGCTATTTGTGGATCACAGACACTTTTTGATAGCCTGTAGATACTTTCCATCTCTCAGGCATTGATAAAAATTGAACAAGGGAAAAGTATGTGTTGTTCTTTTATTATATTTCATTTTAAGTTTTTAGGTCAAGCTAAACATTTAGGAGATATGCAAGGGAGTAACTTCAGTAAGGAAGGATATGCTAGAATATTCAGTTGTTCAAGCCAGTTCATGTTCCACAGAAAGGGTCTCCTGTTGGGGAAAAAGTGACTTTACTCACTGAGACATAGTTGTCACATGTTTACCTTGTACTTGAATGCACTGCCTCTTTGCCTAAATAAAGTATATTTCATAAAATCAGTGGCTAGTTTCATTATCTGTGGTTTATTTCATATACAAAAACAGAATGTATTCAGTTAGAATTAAAAGGACAAGTAAATAAGCAAAGCAAGACAAATTTGCAGTGATAGAAGTCATTCACTGAACTCTAGAGACTAATGGTAGGAAATACATATTTAAGAAACATAAGAATTATTCTACCCAGACTATGACCCATTTTATATAAATGATGTGCAAGAGTATCATTTAACTGCATGGATGAGTGAATTTCAGAGGATTTTGTAAAATGTACACTAGAGTGCTTGACAATACATAAAACCCAAAATGCTTCTAGCTCTTTCTAACTCTATATTGTTATATGCCTATTTTCCTATCGTTATTAGCCCTGAAATTCTCAAGTGTAAAACAACTTTATGATTGTTTCAGGAAGAGTGGGATAAAGGGGCATGGACTGGGCTGGAAGCTATAGTGATTGCTGTCCATCCATGAATGATTCGAGGAAAAGTAACTCAAGAGAGTCAATGAGTTCTTGCAATGACCAGGAAGGTACAGAGATGACATCTTTAGGCTAGTGGCACAGTAACAAATTCTGGTTTCGTGTGTACATGTGTGCACATATGTGCATGTGAGCGTGTGTGCACACACATGTGCTGTGTGGGCCTGGGTCACAAACTGTTGTCTGATTATTAAATGACAATAAATGGGTTGAATATTGCATTAGAATGGGTTTCTCACAAATGCAGGGAACTCTATAGCAAATTGCCAGCCTTGAAGAATTTTTCTTCTTGCAATATTATGCCCAATTTCTGGTATTTCATTGCCTTGCTTATGCACTATCACATATATTGGCTATATTTTCTAGGTCTGTCTCAAATCCACGTAAGTTCATGAATGATTTTTCAAGGAGGTGGAACAGAAATGAGAATGGGATACTGCGTACCACATTTCCCAGGACAGAGACTGTTATAAGCTAAATTTAGAAACAGTAAGAAAGATCTAGACTTTATTTGTTATGTCAAATAATTCACTGTCAACACACATGCACGTACATGAGCACACACACATACATACGCATGTATGTGTGCTTGTGTTAAAAAATCAGGATGCTTTGGGAGGTGCAATGGATGCAAGAGCTGGTGAAAGACAGAACCCATGTAATTCCAACAAACCTCTCCCTTTTGCTCAATGGAAACCTCCCTGGAGCAGGCTTCTGCTCATCTAGTACATACCTTTTAAATGAGTGGGAAGAAAGTTCCTATTTTAAAATAAACTGCTGAAAAAATATTTCTATGAAGTAAGAAAAGAAAGTAATCATAAAATACCTTTTCTTTCCAAAAATAATTTAAAGCACATGAGAAAATATCTAGCCATTCCAGGAAAATCATAAACCTCACCACTCAAACAACAACAAAAAAATTTGCCTGTGAAAACAATGCTCCTCTCTTCTCTCGTTACAGAGGCCTGCAGTCAGCTTCCCAGCTGTAATTCTCTTCGACACCAGGGATATTAAGAATGTGAAGAAAATGCTCGAGTATATTATAAATAATAGCGTGAGACACAGTGAATTATATTTTCTAATAATTGGCATCGCACTATAGGACCTCAGAGGGGAGAAAGAATGAAAGCAGGGAGAACGTGAACACAGAGTCCAAGATTTCTCATCTCAGGAACAGGGTGGAAGCAAGTGAGGGAAATACAGAAACAAAGAGGATAAAAGAAAAGGGAGGGAGGTGGGAGGAGGTAGGGGGAGTCCAGAGAGAGGGAGAATGAGTAGGAAGACATAGCTAGAGAGGAAAAGAAAAGACAGAGAGAGGAAAGGGCCACACTCATTTTCGGGTGGGTGCTGATGCCGCGTCACACATCTGAGCAAAATGGACCAAAGGAAAAGACACACAGCTGTGCCTGTAGAGATAAGGGTGTGTCTGTCACCTAGGGGAAGCAATTCTGGTTTCCATGGAGTGGATAATTGCAAATTTTACTTGCCCTTGAAAATAAAGGGAGGAGGCATCCACGTATATTTTTTTAAATTGTCACTGTCTTTACCTCCACTTATTTTCTATAATGTGAATGCACAGGTGGCTGTATTGTGAAGACGCAGAGCGATCTTGGTTGTTCCCATAATTAGTCTGTAAAATCATTTAAAAAACTCTTTGAAGCTGTTTTGCCTCCCTGCCTACTTCACATGATTTACAGGAGTATCTAACAAGATAATATCCAGGGAAGCATTTTTTTTTAAATGTAAAACACTATCTCTCTTGGGATTTCAACACATCTTCAGAGATGGCTTCTTAGGAGGATATTCCTCTTTTACAAAAGAGAAAAGACATTACTTTTTTATAGAGGTATTGTGAAGTGAAGTGTTAAAGCAGGAACATAAAAAATTTAAGGCCTGAAAACACACTACAAAGGAGGATGAGGGGGTTTTTGTGAGGCGAGGCTGAGAATTGTTTATCTAGATTGTCTGTCTACATAGTCAAATCTGACCAAATAATGGCTCTGCTCATGGCAGATTAGCTTGACAGTTCCGGAGGCTGAGATCTGACACAGGGGTGGACCCTGTGGATGGCTGAAACAAAGAAAGACAAGGTGGAAAGAAACAGAAACAAAGCAGGAGTCTACAAGGAAGAGATATAAGACAGATAAAAGTAGTTTGATATGACGATAAAAACCAGAAAGGAAGAAACCAAAAAAAGAGACCACCATGATTAAGAACATGAGCTATTTTAGAATAACAGTGAAAGAAAAACAAGAAGTTTGTTTAGCTGCCCTGCATAAGTGGGTTCTCACAATCTTTAAGCACTGAATTTAATTTATATTCAAGTTCACATATAACATAAATCACTGTTCACTATGAGATCCTCCTTCAAACTTCCAGGACACCGTGCTCCTGAAACACCATTGTGGGCTCTGCATCAGAAAGAGCACATGTGAGTATTGAGATCTGTCTCTGTGTTTTGTCAGAATCATTTTTCTGCAGTCACAGGGTTGTACAAAGCAATGGAACTAACATTTCAAGTAATACAGAATGGTTCTTCAAGCCTTAACTACAGCCTTCTCTTTTGCTCTAATTTCTTCTATTTCTAGGTCAACAGACCCATGGCTATTTAAATGGTAGATTTCCCAACAAGTATAAGGAGGAGTTGGGTGTTATAGATGATTAAGAATTCTGTTCAATAACCAAGTCATTAATTTATAACTTTTATTGGATGTTCTCCACGCTACTTCCCATCCCCTAACCACACACACACACACATACACACACACACACACACACACACACACACACACACACACATCCTCCACACATAATGCACAATATATTTTCACTTTATCCTGGGTTAATTAAGGTACAATGACATAACATATTATTAGAGATTTTGATGGAGTCAAGGCAGTAAGCAGCAGACAATCCACTGAAAACAATGATGTACAGACCAGGGGCTCTGACTACTTGAATTTGTAAAGAACACTATGGCACCTTTGTCCCCAGCATCCTGCCTGCCAACAGATCTATAGTTCTGTCTGGGTAGCATATGCTGTATGCTTTGGAGGGTCTGGATCTTTCCCCAGTTCTGGGGAGGAAACCTTGTGCAGAGGCAATCCTGGGTAACACATGAGGAGAAACATGCAGGTTCTAGTTGGGTTTATAATTAAGGGGCACAGGAGGAGCTGTACCCTTTTCTCTGCTTAAAGACTTTGAATATAGTGTCTCCAGCAAACTTAAGGACTCTAGTTGAAATCCTGAAGATGGAAGAAATATTCTGAATCCTTAAAGACTAGACTCAAAATAGTCAACATGATAACTTTCATAATCCTTGTCATATAAGATAATGAAACATCTTCCCATTTCTCTTCTATGTTAAATTATTACACATTTGTAAACAGACAGATACAAGCACACACATACAAACACACACATATCATTTCCACTTCTCCTCAGAATAAACTTAACTGGTAACCAGAAAGAAAAATAGCCCTAAAAGCAAAATGCGGATGTGTAGTCTTTGTACTGCAAATGTGTTTTATTGTTTAATTTTTGTTTTGTGAAAAATAAAACAAAATTTCATAACAAAATAATAATAAAATAAATGTAGTTGATACTCTCTGTTGCATTATCTTCATAATAGCTTCTCAGTATACATGACATAAACCAAAAAGATTATTAGAAATTTTGAAATTATATATATGCCCATCAGTTGATAAATGGATTAAGGAAAATACGATATTTATACAAAATGCAGAACTACACTGCCAAAAAATGCAAGGTAAACTTGCATTTGTAGCCAAATGGATGCAATTTGGGAGCATAATATTAAATTAAATTATGTACAGAGGAGAAAATTTGGGGAAAATGAGAGATTTAGGAAATATTTTTATTTAATAATTTCTTAGAGAAAAATCTGTGAAAATGAGTTCCAGTAAAGATGTAGAGGATTTGGTACTGAAGAAGCAGAAGTCTATTTGTCTTCTCAAAATGAAAACAACAAAATAAAAAATTACTGTTGAGCATTGTTTACAGTGGTGAAGGTAGGGAATTTGTGGGCTTTTTAAAAGAAGCCAAATAAATTTTATGGGCAAATCAAATCTAATGTTTTTATGCAAACGCTGAGGTCCAATTGATTATTTAATATTTTGTAATGATGATTGGTGAATTTTTAGGAACTTCTAAAACTGGTGATTTTTTCCATTAAGACTTGGGAAGGAGATGAGAAAAATGATCAAAAGAATTGGTAGGATACAGTTGAAGCTCTTGATTGGGACAATTCTTGTTTGTAACTGTAGGAGTTCTCAGGATCATACAGTGGTCACATTTGAAGACGTGAGAAGAATGACTATGTGCTTGATATAGTTCAGGGGTTTTCCAGGACAAAACTGATGAAAATTTGTGGTCAAACATGATAGACTGAGTTCTGGTTTCCTTTGATCTTAAAAGGAAGTATGTGTTTTTTAAGTCTACTTACATCACATAGGTCTTGATTGTAGATTAATAAAGTAGGAAGAAGACTGTAGAAATCACCAATTCCGTATCTTTCCTTGAAAAGAACATTAAGAACTCACCTGTCTATAAATCTCTGTACTCTTTTTTCTGAGAATTTAATTTTAGAAAAACAACAGTATTTGAAGGAAAGAAAATATTATGCATCATGCTATTATCCAAAATACATAAAAGTGAAACTAGTTTGAATAAAGATAGTAGTTGCCAAAATGGCTCTTGCTGATAAGTCTTGTTTTCTTTACCTCTGTGTTAGTCATTGTACTAGTGACAGTGCACCACTGGCAAGTGGGTAATGAAATTCAAGCTTTTTTGTTTTTTCCTGGTGGCTGCAGTCTTCACTTAAATGTTAGTAGATGCAAGGCTGGGAGCATCCAGAAAGTGGCCACAGCAGTACAGCAAAATTTAAGGAAATACATGGATTGAGTAATCAGAATCCATCGGACAGTATTTGCAAGAGTGAGTGAACTCCACAGAGACTATAAGATGGAAGGAACTTTGAGCATACTTCTTTTCTCTGATAACAACTGGGATGTAGCATTTTAAAAGTTTTTTATCCCAAAGTTTCATATGAGGAGATTAAAACCGTCTCTATTATTACTCTGTTTTTCACTTACGCAGTTTGAAACTGATCTGGCCTTCAGAACAAAGGCATCTAAGAAAACTAGTCTGTAGTATATGTGGTTAGCAATACATGAATGAGAACACTTTATCTGAGGTCTTTCCTGTGCACAAGAACAAGATTCTTGCAATCTAATACAAGAAAATCATGACATTAAATCCTAGTTTGACAGCAAAACATTTGCTTCCTCCATTAGATCATTTATTCACTCATTTATTTATTTAAAACTCTCCATTGAGCCTCCTCTGCTAGTTTCCATATGCTCTGCTAGGTCTGAGGAAGGAAAATATAAGGATAACACAGGGAGTGGACAATTTTCACATGGTAATACTGCCTTCTGTTTTTTTTTTTTTTTTTTTTTTTTTTTTTTTTTTTTTTTTTTTTTTTTTTTTTTTTTTTTTTTTTTTTTTTTTTTTTTTTTTTCTTCTCTTGGATTCCAACACCTGGCTCCAGGTCAGGTTGTTCTTATAGATCTTTTTCAGGACCTCTGAGGGTCACCTTCTCAGAGTCAGACCCAGTTTCCCTCAGCCCTAACCCTATTCAAATATAGATTGAGCACAGTTGTCTCTTCAGTGCTGATCCGACTACCTCTTTTCTAGTTTTGTCAGCCCATCGTAATTTTTTTTTCATTGTTTCACATTTGATTTGTTTTTGGTTTTTTAACCTGACAAAGCTCAAGTCAAACTTCTGCGTCAGTGAAAGCAAGTCATTTGTAATGGAGTTGATGCACAAGCATTTCCCATCATTTTCCATACACACTTTGGCATTTAGCAAGAAAGGTAAAAATAAAAACTTTGTTACTAGGCAGTAAAACTCCCTACAACTGAATATTCACGTTGTTCATGGATCAGCACACACCTCAGTTTGTCTGTAATTGAAAAAAAAATTTGGCACATTTCTATTAAAAACCTTCTCCTTCATGAATGTTTAAACAAATTAACTTGAACAAAAAGCAGTGATATGCATATCAAATACAATTCTTTAACCTGAAATCAACGAAAGCATGAGGAAATCAGTGTGCTGGCAGGTAATCTTTCTGAATTACACAGTAACTGTTTCCACTGCAGCCTTCTCCTTTCAAGCAAACACTTTTACTTTTATCTTAGATGCTCTTAGAACTCTGGTCATTGCTAAAACATTCTGGGCTTCCCAAACCAAGGATGCTTTTGCATGGTCATACAAAGATTAAACTGGCACATTCTAGTGGACTAATTATCATAGAGTTCTCTCCCTGGAGATTAATGGTGGGTGTTTCATAATCTGCATTAAAGTATCCAGTCAAAGTATGTGTCCAGTGAGATTAGTTGTACATACATAACACATATTCCTAATGGTAGGATATGGACAGGAAGATTCTAGAGTCTTTTCTGCCTTCAAAGGTAGGTCTGTAGCTTCAAAAAACTTTCCTTCCTTCTCACACAACCTGAATCTATCGAAAATATAGGGCAGGGTGGTATCTAAATTAAATGATGCTAAGGAATACCAGAGTATTTTTATTTTTATCCCAGCTAAAAATCATTGTCATGTGTGAGTACAGTCAAAATATTCATTAGTCATACACAAAAATAATATGTTCCAAGGCAAGAACATCTTTCCATTCATATTTTCTGTAAAATCCAGGAGATGTATTAGAAAACTCTTATTTTTCCACTCTCTGAGATTTAGACTGTTGAGAAATAAGTAATAATCCATTGATGTCTTGTGGTTGTTATTATATCGGCAAGAATTTCTCCCATTTTCCCTGATGTTTTATTTCTGAAGAGAATATCTTACTACACTGTACACTGGTTCTTATTAGCCTGAGAACTCTACAATCTGTGGGTTCTTCTTTAAAAGAAATGCACGTAGAAGTTATCACTCTTCAATAAGTCTATTAATTGTGTGCATGTGGTAAAAGGAGAGAGAGAGAAGGTGAGAGAGAGAGAAGAGGTGAGAGAGATCATGATAGGGAGAAAGAGAAGAACTGAAATCTGAAAAAAAGATGAAATGAAAGGAAATATATAAAATAAAGAAAAACAAGCTCAAGGATTTTTAGGAATTTATACATGTTAATACTGTATAAGCATAATTATAGAAAAATAATGCTTGTGCTAATAAATAAATAGACTAAAGCAAACTTTGATGTCTATTTCTATTTGTGTCATCTTCCTCTGATTTGATTATGATTTTGTCACATTATCTATGAAAAGTATATTTCCTTAGCATACCTGCTTAATAAGAAAGAGATTTCTGACCTATTTAGATTTTAGAAAGAGTCCTTAAAATGACCAAGTCTGGCCTGCAAAGGAGACACAAGGAAAGTCGTGACCTCTCCTACTCAGACACATACCCCACCATGCTTGCACTACCTTTTCCCCAAACCCACACCCATGGCCCATTTCCCATCTTTGAATGCTTCCTGATTTCTTATAAACTTTAGGGAAAAGCAAGCCATAGATGTGTTCTGACAGAATGCTGTCCAGTTGAAAGGAGGCATTACTATTGGTTTAACTCGTTTTGAGTCAAGTTGTCATAGAGGTGAAAGACTGGAGCGAGCTTATGACACAAACGCTTGGAACTTATCAGAAATGAGCTGTAGGGCTTTCCTTCAAAGTTATTACAAATCTAATAGCTGTGAGGCCAGGTGACCATTGCAGCTTTTGTGTTAATGCTGAGGAGTTTGAATTAATTTGTTTGCCTCCGGAAATTTCATTTCTATTCTGAATTCTCTGTTTGTGTCTCTCCTGATCTTATTCTCTCTTCCTCCCTACCTCCTTTGTGTTCCTGTTCCCAACTCCGCGTGTTACATAATTTTGAAAAAAAAAACAACAATTATTCTAACTTTATGAAAACTATGACAGTTGACAGTAAAGGGCACATTCTTCAGATAATTTTAAAAATTTACAGGAATGAATTGTTTTGGTTTTCATTTCTGTTTGATTACACATGCATCATGGATATAAACATTATAAATAAATATAGATTGAATCTCTAGACTGTACCACTGAGGGAAAGCAAGTAGTTCAGTTGAATGCAACAGAGATAGACACACAAAAAAACCAACCTCTTTGCTGATCAAACCTTTCATTTTCAAGCAGAAATAATTACAGTGATGGTCAGCAGGGAGATTTGAGAAATTTACAGAGATATAACAGTGGATTTTATCAACACAGTTTTAGATTCAGGGAAAGGCATAGAACTCTAGGTCCTGAAGCATTGCCTATAATCTTTATTTCATTTTTAGATGTTATGCTGTAATAAAATGTAAAAAGGGAATACATAAAAAGTTATAGAGGTGGGAAAAACATGGTTTGAAGTTGTATGGCATTTCTTGACAGGGCATGTTCCTGAGGATATGCAGAGAATAACAAATGCCATTTAAAAGAAGTACACTAGAGATCTGAAACTAGATTGAAAACTCAAGTCAATTTTCCTGAGTGTCATTTGATTAGCTTTCCTGTATAGAAAAGAGGTTTAAACAATGCTGGGATTCTGAGAGCAGAGGTGCTTGGGAACACGGTCAGAAATGGGTTCCTCCCACCCATTTCATTCCCTTAGCTTTACAAAATTATCTTTTCATATTCTTCCTAGGTTTTTATAATAATCCATAAATGAAGCAATATCAGAGGAAATGTGATTGATTGTAGCGAACACACACACACACACACACACACACACACACACACACACACACATACACACACATTTGCAGTAAGTTGTTTCTTTATTCCCTTCTCAATTCGTCCCAGAGTTGCTCCAGGCAAATAGCTGTATCCTATTGCCAGTTTTTGGTAAGGAGATAGAAAAAAAATTCCTAAGCTTGAAGTAGTAGCTCTGTACAGGTAACAAACAGCCCAGTAGTGCCCAGTGGCTATTTTCACATACTTAGGAATTTCTTTTATGTTTCCCATAATGTGCATTTTTGTTGTAGAGAAAATTCAGAAAGGAGCATAGCATGTGAGAAGAGTGTATGGGAGAGTGAGTTTCAGGATCAGCACCCATCCTCTTCTGTGCACACTGAGAAGGACAGAAAACCAGTGCAATATTCGACCACACAAACTTCCAGCCTGGGTTTCTGCTGTTTATTTCATCACTGATTTAGCAGGCTTTGCTGTCAATAAGAGGTACTCTTTCAGCTTCTATATATTTCAGTAATGCCTAACAAGCATCTGGTTTTAGTTCACTAAATAGCTGGACTTCTTGTGGCCAAAGGGGCTATTATTTTGCTTATAGCACCACTGCTTCTCTTGAAACATAAAATCTAAGAATTTTATGTATTTAGAACACACAAATTCTTTTTAGCCTATGTCAGATCTTAGGCATTACCTTGCTTTCTTTTTTTTCCTTCATTACGCATGGTAGATAATTTTGAATGTTAACTAGGAAAAGAGAGCTTGAGTAGAATGAACATCTCACCAAGACTGAGTGAACATGTCAAGGAGGTGGGAAATGATTGCCTTGGCCCAACGTGCAGCATGGACAACAGTGACATAGTATTAACATAAATGGGTTTATGTGAAGATGACTGAGTTATGAACTTTACACAAAGCTTTTAGAGGAAGGGTAGCTTTTGAGGATAAAGTGGCAAACTTCAGTAAGTGAATAACTCACAGAGGAAAACCTCCATAGCAAGAATAACTTGTTAAATGAATTTGGCTTCTTCTATTGGAAGAAGATTTGAAAATATTCTTTCATTATTCCTTATTATATTCATTTTGTATGAAAGCATATATGAGGGAGGACTTCTGCATCTATCCAATATAGCTGCCATGAATATTCTCCATCACTGGCACAGTCTGTCATAGATATACAGACCATGTTATGATTCTCAATCAAACCCTCAAGACAATGAAGTGGAGTGTTCATATTGCTTGCTTAAGACTATTGATAGTGCCTTGAAATACTGTGTCCACATTTTCTTGTTCTCTTGGTCATGATACCTAAACTACATTTTATTGATGCAGTTCCCAGATTAATCTCTCTATTATCTTCATCAGATTATACTTTAGCGCTTTTCAAGGGCAAAATAAAGACCTTTCTATGCACATAAATGCATAGTGCTCCAATACGCAATGATAGAATTTGAAACAGAAGATTTTTTTTAGAAAATCAGCCATTATTAGCCATCCCCTCAGTCAGCATCACTCTCTCTCTTGTCCATTATAGACTTAAAAGCCCTGGGGAGTAGAATATTGTTGAGTTCAAGTGATTTCAGGAGTCTACTTATGCTGCAAACAAAATCATAACAGATTCTGTCTAATCTATAGAAAATCTCTTTTTGCTTTTGTTGTTTTTATGTATATCAAAATCATATCATTCCTTCACTCTCATTCTAGCAAGCAAAGGCAATAATTATTGAAGATTTCTGTGCTAATTCTTATGTATTTTCTGTGAAATGTAGAACTGTTCCTTTGGTTCACAAGAATCTGGGTTGTCAGTGACCCAATGCCTGAGGGTCTGTAGTGAAACCAGAGTCAGAGACAGTGCTAGATGGCAGCTTGGAAAGGGAAATGGCATGTCTAATAACCAACAGGAATGGCTAGTAATTAGCTGAAATGACAATAATTAACAGAAATGACAAGTCTAATAAATTTTCACTTCAATGTTGTCATATAGCACTTTGAGATTTTAGCTTTCCATTTAGATATTAATCCCAGTGGATTTTACTTCAAATGAAGAGTTGTATTAAGTATGGAGATGGAAATAAGTCTATACACACACCCCATCAAGTCCTGTTTTATCAATTTTACTTAAACTATGATTGGTAGAAAGTGAATTAAGACCTCACATTATCTTCCTAAAAATATATTCTCTTTGTGTGCACTGAGAAACACTCAGTCACAAGGATCAGAAGAAAAGTAGTTGTTTTTAATTTTCTTTGATATCTTCAAAGATAAGAAGGTCTCACCCCTCCCCTCCCTACTCTCTTCAGCAAGAGAAAAAGAAGGTTAAATCTTATTAGCATGTCCTATATAGCTAGTTGCAACCTAAGTGACCTGTCATGGCACTAAATGCCTACTAGAACTTTCTCTGTACTTGCAAGATGGAAATTTTATGCATCAATGCTTTTATGCATGCATCTGATTTGGGAAGTTCACTGCTTTATGGATATGAACATTGTGATCATGTAAATTGATCTACATAATGGGATTTTGTGTGTGTGCATGCATATATCTATATGGATATAGATGTATGCAAGTGTATTCTAAAAGGAAATATAATACATGAAATGTTAACTTTAATGATATGAAATGCATTAAATTCAAAATACCTTGTATGTGTATGCAGATATATTATGTCTCTATCAGTGTGCCTCAGCAGGGATTTAAAATGGAAAAAAAAAACACCATGTACTCTGAGGTGCCATGTTAAGTCAGAAAGCCAGATGGTACTATTCTAGACAAGAAATAAGGTCCAATGAACCTAATAGTGAAAATGAAATATTATTAAGAAACATAGAATTTCTCCTTTCAGGGGCCCTGAATAAGCTCTGTCTGTCTGTATACTTAAATCTGTGGGGGGAAAAGTCTGTAATTTGAAGAGTTATGATAAACAAAAAGCCCATTACATTTTCAGATTTTTTCTCTACAACATTCATTCACAACTGCTCTCAGTATTTCAAGTTTCAATAGTCAATTGAGTCAAATCAGCCAACTGCACTGTCATGAATTCCTCAAAGATTTAACTACCACAGAAAATACAGGGTTCTAATGTAAGTTTTTTTTAATCTTTATTGGTACATTAAATATACACATCGTGATTGCACTCCATAATGGGGATTTGTACCAGTATAAGACACAACTTAATTCTCATTTTTTCCCATAGCCCCACCCACCCTACCACCCCCCCATATATATAAAATTTGTTTCCTTACTTTTTTGTTACAATCTCAACATTGTCCCCTTTCACCTTATTTTACATTGAG